>PVJD01005382.1:0-116740 GCA_004026545.1 Mormoops blainvillei
ACCTAACACTTCTATTTATTGTCACTGAAATGTATGGAATGCTATGCAATATAGAAAAACTAATGCACCAGTTAAAACTATATTGGCAATAAATAAGTTTGTTAAGTAAATAAAATCTAATTTAGTGATAATACTTCTAATAACCTATTGGTTTTTAAGGATTATATATAAAATACTTTGAATATCCTTAAAAAGATCCTAAATATTGGGTGTATTTAGCTCCATTTCTTGGGGAAAAGAACAAGGGTAGGACAAAATATATAAATGACCCAAATACCACATAACCACCCAATGAGAGGGTCAAGACTCGAGCCCCATTCTCTAGTTTAACCTCTCGCTATTAGGCCAGACAGCCTGCATCATTCGCTTCTCATTTCCCCAGAAGCAGCAGCTTGGAGAAAACTTCACTGGCGGTATGTGCAGTGCTCTTATTTTCTGAGAGTTATTGTAAAATGTCTTATCCTTGTAGTTCTTCTAATGGAAAAAATAAACTGGGATGAGAATGCCATGGGAACACGAACGGATATTTATCTTAATTATTTCTCAACTCCTTTGGCTATAAACAAGGGAGGCCTTTCTCATCCAAAGTAAGTATTAAGCACCCAGTTCACATCAACGAACGATAAAATGATGCCTGAACCTTAAGCAAAATTAATGAAGCCCCATAACTATCTAATCCATTACTCAGTGGCTGCAAGGTAGGACAAAGTTCGAGCCAACTTCAAGCTAATTTCCATTGATTACTAGAACAGCACCATTCTTTTCCTTCAACACTGTCAATCCAGATATGTTAGATGGCCTAGAATTTTCACACTGAGTTAGCCTTACATTCAAAAACTTATTTTAGTTTTCACTTTAATGAGTAAGCCACAGAACACCTGTGAGGTTACTAATAATAAATGCTTAGCAAAGGGATTACTCTAACAGCTTCTCACTGCATGCGACATAAGTACTGCCACTTTGGGTACTGAATTAATAGAAACAAGTGCCATGGAACATGGTGTATGTGCATCGGTATTTGGGGGAAGAAACCATTATTTTAGCCAAAATGGCATGTGTCACATGAGCATTAAATGGCCTACATTGTCTCTGCTACATTAAATTCCTGCCCTGAGTTCTTTAGGTGATGCTTCAAAGATAGTCTTCTGACCCAGTATAAGAAGTCTCATAATCAGGGTGCCAATAACAGCATTAAAGACCCTAACAAGGGAAACAAGATGTAAATCGTCCTCTCAATGTAACATAATAGGCTAAAAGAAAAGCTATGCTAACTTCTGATCTGTGCTGAAGAAGAACGTCTGTCTTCAATATGCAGGGTCTGGCACCGATAACACCCCTTTTTTATTACAAAATCTTTTATTACAAATTGTAAACATGTAATTCTGTAACATAATATCACACTCAAGCACACCCTATGACATTGTAGGGGAAATGTTCAAATTAAAACTATAAATTATGACACCCATATTATTACCCTACCAACCACACTCAAGCAGTCCGTACTTCTACTTCTCTGCTGCGACCTGTATTTCGTCCATTCGTTCAGCTCTTTCATGTCTGCCTTCACCTAGCGAGCATTTATTTGGCCCAAATATGTCTGGTACCAGGCTGGGCGTTGATGATCGAGCCCCGAACAAAACAGACACAGATCTCTGCGCTGTGGGGGCGCATATCCCAGTAGAGAGCGGAGTGGGAAAATACACAGAGAACGTCAGAGGGTAAAACAAGTTACAGAGAACATTCACGTGGGACAAGGATCGGAGGGGGCGCGAGAGGAGGCGGGGCAGCCCGCTTGCACGCTGGCCATCTGGACATGGGGTCCCAGCAAAGGAAGGCGACGTGGGAGCCCTTGAGGTCCTGAGGGGACTGATGTAAACAACACCATGGTCACAGTCACGTTAGGTCTCAGGACCCCTGTTGGGTGGTCCTGGTGAAGCTGTGAGGTGGGGCTGCAGGGCAGGTTCCGGCCCCGCCAGAAAGGCGCAGGCACCTCGGCCTCCCGATGCCCCCTGCCACTGCTGAAATGAAGGCTCAGAGGGGCACGGGCACATCTGGAGAGGCAGAAAGGCAGTGAAAATCCCGCTGAAAGTCATGTAAATCAATTTAGTATTGTGGGGAATAGAGAGACATTTAGAAACGTAACTACTGGGAAACTGGCATAATGATGAAGATTCTTAAAACTTTCAGTGACGCACGTGTTGGATTTAAGTCAGAAATAGTGGAATAAATTACTGGGCATGCTTTGAAGTATTGGAAAGGTAAATTCTTTCTGCGGGAATGAAAGTTTTTGGACATGCAAACTTTTATTTAAGAAATACAGTGAGCTTGAATAACTGTTAGGATTTTTACCAAGGTCTAAAAAATCTCAATACAAAGAATAATGAATGTATATTTAAAAGAGCGAATAAGAATTTCTTTCTCAACTCTTAATGCCCTTTCTATTCTCTGAGGAAAATAGCCCGCTACACAAGGCCCTTATTTGTCCCCAGCCTCACTATTTATTAACACGACATGAACGTGAGCTCATTTCTTATACCCTAAAAGAGGTAATCATGACATGCGGTTTTCAAATTTATGCATTTAGAGAGGATTTGACAATTTTAGAAGGATCTGAGTGACAATATGCAATTTTCTGATTAAAAACAAGTAAAAAAATTTCAACACTCCTACTTCACTGTTGACATTACTGGGAAAAACAATAACAAAAACATTTTGGAGCAACCCAAGAAATAAACCAACCAAGCAAAGCAAGTAATAGATTTACTGAGAAGTTCTGTAACCAAAGAGCAAGAAAACAACAAAAAAGCAGGCAAACAAACAAAAATACAAGCAGATATACACAGTTATACAACAAAAACATCACCCATCTTATTTCCGTGCTTGGATACCTGATATGTTTGCATAACCCACTTGATACCATACAGAGCTCTTAGAATAGCATTGACTATATTCCCCATGTTGCACTTTTCATCCTCATGACTGTTGTTAACTACTAATTTGTACTTCTTACTCCCTTCATCTTTTTCACCCATTCCCCCAACCCCACTCCCACCTGGCAACAGTCAAAATGTTCTCTGTATTTATGAGTCTGTTTCCATTCTACTTGTTCATTTTTTTTTCCATTCAGTTGTTGATAGATACATACCTATTGCCATTTTATCAATCATAGTTTTGATCTGTTTTTTCTTCTTAAGGAGCCTTCAACATTTCATGTGATACTGGTTTGGTGGTGAGGAACTCTTTTAGCTTTTTCTCGTCTGAAAGGCTCTTTATTTCTCTTTCAATTTTAAATGACAGCTTTGCTAGGTAGAGTAATCTTGGTCGAAGTTCCTTGCTTTTCATAACTTTGAATATTTCTTGCTAATCCCTTCTGGCCTGCAAAGTTGCTGTTGGGAAATCAGTGAGAGTCTTATGGGAGCTCCTTTCTAGGTAACTAACTGCTTTTCTCTTGCTGCTTTTAAAATTTTCCTGTTATCTTTAGCCTTTGTCATTTTAATTATGATTTGTCTTGGTGTGGGCCTCTTCAGGTTCATCTTGTTTGGGACTCTCTGCACTTCCTGGACTCTAGCTCTTATAATGGATTTTTCTCTAGTTAGCTTTTGATTATATTTACAGTAAGTGGCATTGTTAACTGCATCTTCTAATTATACATCTTATTGCCTTATTAAAATGCAAATGACTTGTGCATGGATCTTATACTTAGATAGCATGATAAAGTGACTTAAAATTATGAATATATATAATTATATATGTTATATATGACTCTCACACAATTTTGACTAAATCCTTATATCATTATTCTATTACTATTTTCCAGGTCTTTGTGTTTGTATCTCCTAGTTAATATCTCTATTTTGGATAATTTTTCATAAATATATGTACTAAAACTCAGAAAGTTTTTGCCTAAGTTCCACCATTGTTTAATCTACCAATTAAACCCAAATTTAATTATGCATTTTTAATTTCTGGCAGTACTGTTTAGTTCTTGTTCAAATCTAATTGAACATGTTGGTATTCTCTGGTTCTTACATCCTATTTTATCATTTTAATTGTATTAAACACACTTATTGTATCTTTACCAGTAGCATCCAGTGTATCCCGTATCCCTACTTTCTGTGAGACTCATTCTGAAGGTTTCGTACTGTCACTCCCAGTCGTGGCAGCTTGCTTCCTTGCATATTTAGTACTTTTGGATTTTGATTACACATTTCTTGAATTATACCCGTGGGAAGTTTGTTCTTTAGGACCAGGTTTAACGTGTTAATTTGCCTCTCTCTGTTATGCAGGAAAAATATTGATGCAGGACCTCCTTAGTATTTTTGCTCAAGATTTTCAGATGACACAGCTCCTGGGACCCTTTCCTCAAGGGAGCATAAGTGTAGGTTAGCAGTTAAGGATTTTCAAGACATACTTTTCTTTGTACAGCCTTCAGTTAAATTCAGTGTCAAATTAGGCAGATTTATTAGTGTTACTATTAGGCAGACCAGATACATCTTCAAGGTACGTTCCCCATGTTTTTGGTTGTAAGGTGATGGGTACAGCTTCCTCTCGCATGTTCCTAATGAAAATTAATGATGGTCCAACCACACATGAATTTAAAGCAGATCTTTATTGGTATACGCAGTTCATTCAGCCACATTGTTCTCTATGAAGGAGTTCAATATTTTCAAGAATGTCCGTTTGTCTCACGCGGATTATGTTTGACTGTATTTGCATTCTACTTAACTTTGTATTTGACTTTCTTATTCGTGATTAGTAGGTCAAGGTTTTAACGTCAGAAATGGAAAAAAAAAATGGTAAACTCAGAAATTACCCTAAGCTCCTTTCTTTGCATACATCCTAGGGTTACAACATTAAGGGACTTTCCTAAGTGTTAGCCTTGCACTTGCCTTTCACTTTACCCTTTCACGTCAGTGTGGAATCCTGTCCCAGCCCATCCTCCACCCAGTCCCATGTGGTAAAAGTCTACGATAACCTCAAAGCCCAAGTGAAACAGGGACTCCGAGGAAAACCTCCTCACTGTCTGCTCCCACATTCATACCACACTACCAGGAACTATTTCTTTTATCCACATATTTTGAACAGTAATAAAAACTATTCATCCTTATTGTGGTGTTAAATCCATAATTAAAGATTCGATTAGAGAAACCTTCACCTTCCTTACTTTGTGTTAAAATAACAGGGAAAAATCTGTTTCCTCAGATAGGAGAGTTCAGAATTCAAAATGTTATATATATAAGGTAAACAGAATCTGCAGTTCAAGGAATGAAAAATGACTAATGGCACAAAAAGGAAATTGATGAAGAGTGACATGAGGTAACAGCTATGTAACAAAAAAATCTCAGGGTGTGCATTTGATGAGCATTTTTTAAAAACGCAATGCAATTTTGAAATAACAAAAAGAAATGAGACTTGGATGCACTTCTTTTCAACTCTGGCTCTAAGATGCACATGACTTTGAAAGTGGAAAAGTTATATTTTAGTAAAACAGAAAAACATGAATTAGCACATCTAATAGAATTACCCTAGAGATGTTAACACAGAGGAATAGAAACCAATAAATCACCCTTCAAACGGATACAAAGCAAAGCCCTCTCACTGACGGGTATTTGGAAAACAAACCTTGCACCACACAAATGAACACCTGAAGGAGAAATGTAAACTGGGTGCAGTTTAATTGATTATAGCAACCTCACTATGACAAACACGGCAATGGCTTTTCATTAAAATTTATAAAAGAACTACAAAGGTTACAAGCAGTTCATGGCTTTAATGTGCCTTCATTACCCTCTCTGTTCACCTTCTTTTTCTGCTTCTTTTATATTTTAAACCATATTCATTTAGCATTCAGCCAAAAGAAACATCGGGCTCTCTTCAACCTGCCACCGATGATTTATTAAGCTCATTTTCTATTCATTTGTTTATAGATCAAACACAGAAAGAAACGCTCAACAATATTGAACATATTTAATAAAAAGCACACACACCCAGTATTTAAACTTTGCGTTGTGCTAGGTTAGACATTTTGGAAGAAGACAATAATTACGCATAGGCAATTGCTTCGATGGAGCCTCTGCGGTCGATGCAGCTACTTAGCACAAGGTGGGCATTCGTGCATATTTAACACTGGCTCTCTTTCCAGAGTATGGCATTTCAGGTGAAGGCGCTCCATCGCAGACATGGGGAAACAGATAAATGAACTTCTTATTGACAGCCTTTTTCTCACTTGCTAGCCTTTATAAATGGGATGTCATTAATCTCCCATTTGCTACAACAGCGGTCTCCAAATTGGTTGACTGTGCACCCCATTAGTAAAAACTTTTTGTCTTGGCTACTCCACAGTATTATTTATAAGCAATAAAGTGTACTTCTCTCTGTAGATTATAGAATGTAGATTACCTTTTATAATCTAGGTAGATTACAAAAATTGCCAAAAGTAGAAGTTTTAAATGAATGTGATAAACACTGGCAGAAGCCCCAGTCTTTTCTTTCTGTGCTTTGTGGGGCACTTTGCTCACTCCCAGGGGTCTGCGTGGACCATTTTGAAGGTTGTCATTTTAGAACATCTATCTGTCCTTATGACACACACACAGCAAATAATTAATAGAATGAGTGTCTACAGAGTGTAGAAAACTACAGATGCTTTTCTGAGAGTTTCCCATAGGCTCAGAGGGCTTTCATTAAGTAATCTTCATGTGTAACGGAGATTATTAACCTTTCACCTCCTTTCCACATAATACCTCATTCATTGAACAGACGTAAAAGCAAATGTCTCACGCATAGCTGATATTCCAGAGCGAAAAGATTAATCTAAAGTCCAGCATAATTATGGGATATTCTATGCAGTTTATCTTATTTTTTTATCACACCACTTTTAAAATAAAATGATTGATTTATCCATTCTACAAAGAAGCGCAGGCTGTATCACCAAGCTGGGCTCCCTGGTTCTGCTGTATTTATCATTCCTGTGTGGGGAATGAGGTGTGATTTTACTGTGGGCTGCAGCTGTGACCGTCTGCTCCGCATGCAGGAGTATGGGTCGCAGCAGTCAGCTGCGCCTATTTCCACTTAGCACTGAGACCAAAAAGTAAGGTTTTACGCTTGAATTCTTGTAGAAGTACTTCTGTCCAGAAATAAGTTTAAAAACCCAAGCCCTCAAAACCTAAATTACTCAAATAAGGGACTCTAGGAGCTAGTGCATTTGCATTAAAATCTCCCTTCACTTTGTATGCCGAAGAAGTGGTGGAGTGATGAAAGTGTGTGTCATTTAGGGTATTACCTCATTTTAAACTCAGTGTCCTGTTTCACATTAATAGTGTTGCTTTTTCATGATAAAAGTAGATCAATGATGCAGTACAGATCATATGTCTTCCTGCAAAGGCCAGGATAGACTATTACAAGGTCTACATAATTACTGAAATATTCAGTTTAACCAGGCAAAGTGAAGTATTTTAGCCAAAGAGAAAAATATTGATTTAAAACTACATTTTGACACCTATAATGCAAAACTAACCAGGAAAAGGAGGAAGGAAAGAGATTATTGTATTATATGACAATATGTAACTGTGTTCACAAATATTCAGTTGTGACCATGGCGCGTTTCTTTCATGCAAGTTTTGGGCACCCTCATGAAATGATGCATTGCATGAACACAGATAAATGTGAGAATGAATTTAAACCCCTGAGGGCAATGTGAAACTCAAAGACATGGTTTTAGGATGTATGCAAGGTGGGATTATGATATTATGTGGCCTATTATTCTTCTTAGGAAACACCTAGATTCTAGAAACTTAGAACTAAAAGTCAGTAGATACATCAATTTAATTCAATGTTCTTTTGTTTTTGTAGATGAGGAATCTTGGGGCAGATGGGTGAAATGTCTGACTCAGAATCACAAAGTGAGATAGTACAAAACCAACACCAACCTCTGGATTCCTAGTTCTTAGTCTAAAATATTATTTTTATTATCTCAACTATAGCACATTTCTTAAATGATTGCATGATATTGTTTTATAACTTAAAAGTAAATTTTATTTATTTTAACAATGAAAAGCCACTTTACGTTCACCTTAGGAAAGATGGTTAATTTTTACAAAAGAAAGTGCTCTAACTGTAAAATAATAAAAATTATTTCTTTCTCCTTATCCTTTTTAGAGGACAGTTCCAAAATGTTTGGATTGATAGAATAGCTGTTTATAATCAACTATATAAAAATAAAATAAAATAAAATATAAAAATTAAACACAAAATAAAAATATATAAAATAAATATAAATAAATGTATATATAAATTAAAATATATTAAAAAGTATATATAAGTATGTATAATACATATATGCATATATGTACATATACACAAACATATATACCTATGGATTAATTAATATTACATTAGTTTGAATCATTATATTTGCATTTTTTCAAAAATCAAGTTTTCATTGTTTTATGATCATTGCTTGCAAAATAAGAATGATGAATTTCAATCTGTGACACATTGAAACACAAAAAAATACATGACAAGGTACATGATGTAATTATTTACAAAGGACCCTGGACCAGAGAGGAAAGGAGGAAAACCGATCAAATAGTAGATTCTCCTTCTGTTCAGCAAGAATCTCCCAACTTTTCAAATGAAGCAATTCCGCGAGTTCTTCTCTGTACTGCAAATGATACTTTCACAACGTTTATGACTGTAATTGTGGCAGCCTTCTTGTCAAAACTGAGGCAAAATAAGGCATCTTCTGCAGATGGATGAATCTCCTACATGCACAGCAGTTTTGAGGAAACATGAACAAACAGTTCTGTAAAGTTTGTTTCACCGTGATGTTTAGTTTGATGTAATTTTATTTGAATGTCTGCTTTGATTCCTTCCTTATATTCCAGTGAGATTCATGGCTTCCTTGCGGGAAAGCCACATGTCTTGTTATTGTCCTGCCTGTGAATATTAAAGAAAAAATATACTATTTAAACTGGAAACTATCTCCAGGAAGGAGCATGAAAAGAAAATATTGTCCACGTAGCTTATGTGTCAAGGGGATTGTATCAGAACAAATAAATAAAATATTTGTAAAGAAATCGAGGCAGTTCAGAAGGAAAACTCCACTACCTTAATCTAAAGACAAAATTTCCAACAGATGAACGGAGAACCTAAACGAAGCTTTATGACCTTTGCCTCCTAAAATTAAACCAAGGAGCCCCGGCCAGGAGGCTCAGCTGGTGAGTGTCATCCTGCCACTCGAGGGTCTGGGTTGGAACCCTGAATGCATGAACAAGTGGACCGAACAACAAATGGATGTTTCTCTCCCTTCCTCTGTCTCTCTAAAAATCAATAAATTAAAAAAAAATTAATACAATTACATTAAAACCAAGGATACAAAACAATATTTAGATAACATTGCCAAAAAAGTAACAAGTCCTTTCATGGTAATGAACGTAACAGCAAAGTGCGGTGAAAGAGAGTCAGGTCCTGCCAGTGACACCGCAGTTGACGGTCCCCTCAGTCCACCTGGCATGGCCTCTCAGCATTTACTGTGCGGAACATGCGCATTGGCTGGCCTGGCACTTTTCAGTTATATCCCTTTGCCTGGTCCAATACTCAGTGAGCCACAGGATGCCACGCCGCAGGCCCATCCCCCTTTTTGACACTATTTTATGCTCGACGTTTTTATGGTATACTGACCTGAAATTTCCTCAAAAATGTCTCAGCCCTAGATTGATCTCCATTCAAGAGCTATATGAGGTCTCTCCAGAAAGTATCCAGGCATGTACAATGGAAAATAGAGGCATTTATTAAAGGAGATACAAGATACAAGAAACACTGTACATAGGGCAGTGATGCCTCAGTCCCTTTCAAAGCAGGCACCTGGGGACCTCACACAGTTCTCCCAGTCTCCATCAGCTGCCCTGTCATAGTTTCCTGAATCTCATCGATGATCTGATAACTCTTTCCTTTCAAAGGTCAGTTTAGTTTTGGGAAAAACCAGAAGTCGCAGGGGGCCAAATCTGGGCTGTAGCGGGACTGAGTCACCTGGGCAATTTTCTGGTGTTTTGCAAGAAAACTCTATGTAAGATGTGATGCATGAGTGGGCACATTGTTGTGATGAAGCTGCCAATCACCAGTTGCCTGTAGCCATGGTCTTCTGAATCATCCAAATATTTTCCACAAAAGAATGTTCAAGCTTATCGCAAAATTTGATACAGATTCATTGCTCTACTCACTCAGTCATTTTGAATGTGATGGCCACACAGTACACGTGCTCACTCAACAGCATCTACCACCCCCACGGACTAGTACAGTGAAGTTGTCATTGTTCACACATGAGCATTCTAGTTGACTCTTCTTGGCTGCCAGGTTACATCAATGTCGTGCAAACCATTCTCATTATATGAACACCAGCAGGACTTTTTCCGGACAGACCTTTATGTATATGTCCCTTTCTCTTAAGTGATCTTTAAGTTCTTCTGTCCACAATTTCCATGAAATACAGTCAGTACTAGGACAATTGTATGTTGCCAGAGGACTTCAGCACAACCTATAACATTAGCATTAAAAGCAATACTTTGAATTCAGAAGATCCAGACTTTCAAGAACTGAAATATACATGTCAGTTAGTCATACTGTGGATTGATTTTAATTTGTAAAAATTTAATAGGTACTTTCACATTCGACCTTTTAATCAATGGACATATAACTTCTAGTCATGAATTCTTTTCCCTTGGGAAAAGAAAAATTATGGCACATGAAAAATATTACCATCAAGAATATTATAGGAATTATCGCTATATCAATGTTATCAATTATTTGTGTATTTAGTATTGTGCGAGAAATTAAATACTGCTCTTCAAGAAGCCCATATTAATTAGACAAATCAGAAGACATAACTGAGATTTATCTCACCTTCAGTCCTGGCCCTAACATTAACACATAGAAGAATTTAGATTTTATGCTTTGCAGAGCTTTACTCTTTTACTGGAATATGGCAATACCAGCTTGCTTTTGGGAGTATGACTCTTCTCTAGTTACTTTCTGGCATAGAAACAATTCTGCTCCAAGTACTATGTCAGTTCGGAAATGAGAACTAGGCCACCCAATACCTCCCACGGCAGGAGGCATTGAAGCAGCAGGAAGTTGTCAGTAATCAGTCTTGTTGTGGTGACTGGGAAGCACTAGGAGATTTGAAAACTTAAGGGGGTCTGAGAATTCTAATGTTGTTGGCAACTGGACTAACATATGCCATATACATGGTAACCATTGCTCTAAAATACTATATATTTGTACTAGTCATAAAATATGTCAGTCCAGAATGATTTGCTCCTGAATGCTTCCTGACAGCTGTTCTCGTCTATGATACATACATAGACTTTTCCTGTAATCACCTAGCATGTCAGCTTTTACAATGTGCTGTTACTTAAGGAACTCCAAGAATTTATGAAAGGATGGAGAGACATGTAAATACCCCAAATCACATTTTTTGCTTTGCCAATTCATTGAATTATGGATAGGTTGTTTGGCAAGTATTCTCTTACATCATAAAAAATATTTTTTAATTGGAAGCTAAAAGCTCTCACTCGATCTTGGCCGATGTAGGATGCCGTATAATTCACTATTCAGTTAAACTAACAACTTTGAAATATGTATAATAATTGTGCCAAGGTCCTGAATCATTTTGCTCAAAACTTTCAGCCTTTATTTGTGTTTAGTCTCATACAGGATTTCTGCAGCAGATGGAGTTTTAAAATCATTATTGATTTCCCAATCTTTCTTAATATATATGGGCTAACAAAAATTATTTCTGGTCAAGGAAAACTAAAAGCTTAGTAAATAAGTTATAAGACTAGATGAATCTTTTCACTTCCCTACCTCAGATATCTTCAGTCTCCTGAACCTCACATATGCCTTGTCTTTGGTAATTTAAAATATTCAGCTTCATGACTCTAGTGACAGAACACAAAACATTAAACAGCTTCAATTCATTAAAAAATACCACAAGGTGATTGAATCGATTGTATGGTATGAATTTATAAAATCCTACTCAAGGCAACAAAAAATGAGTAATGATTCCAGTTTGCGATAAAATTTATTTTCAAATAGTCCCCATTTGTTCGTAAAAAATGAAGCACTGAGGGCTGTTCCCTAAAGCCTACACTCCAATTCTAATTTTATTGGCTCTCAATTTAAAAAAGTAGTTAGATTCTTCCCCTCAGCATCCTCAATAAATACCTTTATTTCAGTAAAACTGAGATATTTTTATAGCGAATTTTTTTATTTATTTTATTCCTTCCATTTCTCTTGCCGAACACACACACACACAGAGCACAAACAAGCACAAACACATACTCAAAAACAGAAACAAATAATTTCTGTATGAAATAAGAAAATTAAGATGAGACTTAGGTTTATTTTCCCCTCCTCACGTTCTGTTGTCTTCTCCAATATGGAGTGTGAACTGATAAAATGATACAAAAACATAGTCTGAAAAGTCCAGTGGATTTGCATTCATCTTTTGGTTGTATGGTCAATGACATCCAGTTGGATAAGTTTTAAAATAAGTTAGAATCTGTGTTCTCCTGTGCACAATGAGAATATATATGACTCCTTCTACAGATACTTGTGAAAAATGAATTATCTGAGGTTCCCACCTTTTCCCTTTTGCTCCCCCAAAGACCAAAGAGAAGGAATGCAGAGGGACCTCTGAGTGGAGAACAAAAGAATGAATTCAAACTTTATTTGAAGTATTGTATTTTACATTAATATTGAAGGATAAATATTAATATTTGAAGGTTCTCCAACCCTCTTATGTCCTTTGTGATTATCACCTCTCCTGCTCTACAAGGAAGAAAAGATCAGAACCTGTGAAGAGTATTTTATTTGAAAGACAATCGGAACAGAGGAAATACTATGCCGTGTCCTGGCAAGGGCAGCCTCTCAACGAAGAACAGAAGTACTGTAGGAAGCATGTGATGCATCTTTGTGTGACATGAAAGAGCGAGTTGAGAAAAGTAGAGACTGCAGGGACATTCTGCCATGGCCAAGAAGGCTCTCTGAGTTTGCAAAGCCCTGGAGTGTTAAGATGCTAAAGAATGGGAAAAGGAGCCCGGGCCCTCTGAGTACTGACATGCTAGGGTAGTCATGTAGTGAGAGCTGTGATGTTTGAAGCACGTGAAGACACTGCAAGAGGTTAGCCATCTACAAGCCAAAGGGAGAGACCTCAGAAGAAACCAGCCCCGTGGACTCCCTGATCTCAGACTTCTGGCCTTCCGGCTTGTGATGAAGTAAATTCCAGTTGTCTCAGCCTCCACTCTCTGGCACTCTTTTATGACAGCCCTTGCAAACATTAACACAGGACCCAAACTCCTTGTACGTGGCAGCACAACTATTCCCTGACCCATATCACAGAGCTCTGTACCAAATTACCAGCAAGAGACAGAAATGATTGAGTAGATCCATTAGTAAATTCGTAGTAGATTAGTGGACTAATAGGTGCATTAGTAAATCAGTAGACTTTGGGGCTGTTTTAATATGCCACTTATTTGAGAGACAAGGTGTTTGGAGGCACATGGTTCTAAACTGAAAACAAGTAAACACTCCCAGAATGTTAGGGTGACCTCCGCACACAGGTGCGCACAGCATCCTTCACCTCCACAGCATGGCCCAGCGCTCGGCCAGAGGGAGTCAGCAGGGCTCCCGAGAGAACGGCATAGAACAGCCTGATCTTTACGACCTGAGAGCGAAGCCATTGCTATTTCTCATTTCTGGGGCAGCTGGTCCTTTTCCCTTTAAGATGAAACAGTAAACATTTGAATCACTTTTTGACAGCCCTCCTAACATCAAACTAGATTCTATTTTCCCAGGTTACTATTCCTGCTAAGGTTTATAAAATGATTTGAAGCATTTAAGAGCCTCAGATGTAACATATAAGTTGCTTATTTGTTGAGTGCACCCAGGAAGACAAGCGATACATCATTCCAAAATTTTTATAGGAAGATTATTTAATGAAGTAGCCTCGGGTATAGGATTATCACACACACACACACACACACAGATGTCACAGAGTATCACAAGATCAAGTTCTAAAATCAATTTATTTAAAATGGCCCCCGCTGGTATAGCTCAGTGGATTGAGCATTGGCCTGTGAACCAAAGGGTCACCGGTTCAATTCCCCAGTCAGGGCACCTGCCTAGGTTGCGGGTCAGGTCCCCAGTAAGGGGTGCACAAGAGGTAACCACACGTTGATGTTTCTCTCCCTCTCTTTCTCCCTCCCTTCCCCTCTGTCTAAAAATAAAATAAATAATAAATTTAAAAAATATATTTAGCAAAAATTTGTTTTTATGAGCTTTGTGCTTTGCAGTTTACCATTGAGTATACCTGCAATCTTGGGAAATTTTTGTTATTATTTAACAGTGCTATTTTAAATAAAACTGCCTACAAAATACAGAACTCTACCTGATTTCTTCCCAGTGGTTTTTCAATAAAACTTTCCGTGCTTCCATTTTATGAACATCAAACAAGTTTTCAAATATTAATATAAATAGCATATGAAGTGAGTTCCACAAATAAATCTTAAGATATTTTAGGTATTAGAAAATATACTATATACCAACATCATAATTCTTTATTGTTTTACTAAACAATTTTATTTTTACTTTCATTAATCTCATTTTTCTAAAGTTAAATTTCTCCTTAGGAAGTTTACTGCTTTTAAATATTCCTTTCCACTAAAAGCATGTATCCTACTATGTTCTAGTTTCTTCAGAGTATTAGTTCCCCAACTCTATCTTAGGGGATTTTAAGGAAAAAGAAAAATACACACTTTTGTTTAGATTTTGCATTAAGTTAATGATATTTTATACTGTTACATTAAATTTGAAGCTTAGAGTTCATAATTGGCATTCCAAAGTAGATTTAGAAATTCTAAACTTTACAGTCTGGTATTTATTGGGTTGTATCAAAACTACTGGACTATCTTTTCAAACCTAACACGTGATCAGCAGTTTCAAATGCAGTGCAGGGAATGCCTTGTTTCAGAATAAACTGTCCTATCCAGGCTATTATATAGCTCTCTCACCGTCTCTCTTTGTGACACTTGCAGATATTCATGACTAATTATTAGCTTTAAAAAGTTAGATAGAGCTCTGAACATCAACATATGCTCTTTTGTGAACTTACTGAACCATTTCTATTAAATCACTTAACCTCTCTGGGCATTTTATCTTACTTCCTTAAGAAAACTCCTAAATAAATGTGAGTTCATGTGTTTTAAGACTGCTGAATAAAATGTACCAATTAATCCTATACAGAGTTTATAATTAAATTCAATGTAATTTAATCTGGCCTGTGTCAGCTCTAAAAAAAAAAAAAAATCCTATGAGGAAAAAAATCTATTATGGTTTTTACTTTAAGTTTTACTTTAAGTTACAACAAGTAAAATTTTTACATTGGAGATTTATTTATGTGCTTTTTTCAATTCCTATCAACTTCATAGAAACCAAACACTTAGTGCCACTAATTTTGCAATTTGTTTTATATTTGTTATAAAAATTAATTCTGAGGAATGCATACACTAGTGCAGACATTATTATATTTGTTGAATAAATAATTACTACCTAAACCGACAGATCAAGAAAGAAGTGGGAGAAAGAGCAAAGCCATTACAGAGTCAAAGTTAAATTGAAAGGAGCAGCAGAGAAAAAAAAACCCTGCTGAAAGCTGAAGTAAACTAAATAGTTGATAGAAATGAAATAAAAAGTAAGAAAAGTTAAAGTCATATAAATAATTTTAATTATTTGAAGAATAGTTATGACATATCAAAGATGTCAAGTAAAAACAATTCCACATTTTATGAGATAATCATATTTGTGGTAAATATTTACAGTTATAATTAAAGAAAATATCCCAGAAATAAAAGAAAACATAAATCTACAAACTGGAAGGAATGTTATATATGTCAGGAAAATCTATCAGCGAGAAGCCGTTGTTGGACAGAGGAAATAACAGAAATCGTAGAGGTTGCATAGTGATGGGAGATGTTGAAGTTTCAGTTTGGTAATCAAAGAGTTTGGGTTTTCTTTTTTTCTTGATCACAGGACATTGCAGAAAGGAAAGCAAGATGGCCTGGGTAACTTCCCTTGCAAACATGCTAATATTATCTCGTGGGACACAGAGAATAGGCCAGGCCTTACCTGTGGAATACGTTTAGCAGAATGTACCCGGAATGTAGTAGGAGGGCTCATGGAAAACAATACTGAAATCTACAATTTACGGGAGAAGACTTCTTGAAATAATGTTACTTGCGGATTGTAATTTTTAGTAAATAAAATAGGAATGTTTTATGACCAAATTAGTTCCCCTTTAGGTAAGTGACATCCTTCATGTGTAATGGAGTAACTCATACCTTAAATCTGGGCAGTCCAGGACGCGTCAGCCCTCCCCATTCAAGCACCCGTACCCTTGAAATGATTAAACCAGTTTGACACCGGGTGAAATCTCTGATCCACGTGAATCTGATTCGACCGTCCAGGCTTTGTATTAACTCCAGTTGTCACTGTAAGCAGAATTTTCTTTCAGTCTCAGAAGTCACAATGGCTAAGTGTTTTTGACAAAGAAAGAAATTTTTTAAAAAATCAGCATTCGATGCCAGGATGGCTGTTTAGCTATTCTTTATACAAAAGTAGCAAAATCCTTTGTTTAAATGAGACCTTAAAGAGACAGAATATGGGGACAAGTCTTTCCAAGGGGATTTTGAGAAAATTGACCTAGAAATGGGGCACTGGCTCACTAAATATGCAGAATTTGCAGGGCGGAAGGCAAATTAGTGGAGGTTTCTATGACGTGTTTTTTGCTAGCAGCACTGATGAAACCTGGATCCCAAAAGTAAGAAGCTGAAGTAGTGGAAAAAATAGCATAAATACCATTTTCCCCATCTCTAGAAAGTCTTCATGCTTCAGTGGCTAGCTGGCTAGATGTTGCTTTCACTCACAAATAACTCAACACCATTGATTAATTAAACAAAACAACAACAACAACAACAACAAAGCAGAATTATACAAGTTGTGGGAGCCCCAGCCAAACCAAATACCCATGGAATCCCAAGATTATGATAAATGCGAAGGTACTTTACAAAAGATATCAGCAGAAATCTGATTGATCATTATTCGCACAAGTTCTTAGAATTAATGACTGAAGAGACCATCACAAATTTTAGAGGCCCCTAAATAGTAACAAACTTTGGCGAGTAGCGCTTCTGATGGTGCGGCAGCTAACTTGCCCAAGTGGGTGACATTGGGAGTTTGGGAGGGTGTCTTCCTGAAACACACGCTCACAGCACAGAATAGCGGAAGACCCTTACCTGTGGAACGCTGAACGCACGGTGTGTCTGAGTCCTAGCTTTCGGTAAATGTCACATAAGCTATGCAATTATAAAAGGAAGATGTTTAAGGATGGAAAGAGTGCCCCTTTATGTAACAAATGTCCAATATACATTCTGTAAAGACCTTGTATGGAAAAATTAGACCTGGGCAGTTCTATGTACAGAAATAGGCCTGGGGGAGTGTGTTATGATCCCAACACCTCCATGCTTTCTCTGTGCCTCACACCACCTGTGTCTTTAAAACATTAGCAGATTTTGAAATTTTGTGAGATATCTTTTCCAATGAGCCTAATCTGACCCTCTGATAATCCATGTGAAATGAGACAACCAGACCTGAGCTAGTCTGTTCCCATACCGTGCATTCAACTAAGACAAGAAGGACCATGCATGGGCTACAGGGATCATGCCCTGAAGGATTACTGAGACCCATTCTTTTAAAAAGCTTGCCAAACTTAGTTTAAAAGAGTTATTTTTTACTTATACGAATATCAAAGAACCTTGTGATTACAAAATCAGGTATTTATAAGATCCTTTTCAAAGCCCCATAGCTTTGCATCTTGATCAGATGTTATGGCTAAATGACATTTTTAAAAAATTGAATTCCCTTGTGTGTGTTTTATTTCTACTCATTTAATAAAATAGTATATTAAAATAATGACACCACTATTATTTTCCCTGAAATTCTGTTAAAGATATTTTACAGCAGCTTGCTTTCTTCTAGATTTGCTCAGCATAAAACATTAGATTTTTAAGCACCTTAAGGCTTTCAGCAGCTCTACATCCTTTAAAAGGATGAAGTGGCACATTTAGCCTAATGCTATCGATGCACTTAAGCCAAGGAAGCAGTGAATCTTCACTTCACTTCACACCACAGCATGTAGCTCTGCATTATATTGCCACCCCTCTACATGATTCCTCCAAACCCTGGCTCCTGGGCAGATGCTCTGCAAACACTTGTATCATCCTAGCAGCTGCCCCCCACCTGAGATGTGGGCCCTTGGAGTTTATACACCACACACTGCCCCACTTCTTCCCACAACGTAACAGAACTCGCATACCGCCGATGCTCTGAGAACCAGGCAGACCGCAGATGTTTAGAAACAAAGGGATAACTGCTGCGTTGAAAGGGACCATTAATGAGCTCCCACTGCCATGTTCACATTAATAAGCCCACCTGCCTAAACAGTGTTAATTGGAAAATGGCAGTCCATGCCTCTTTTATTATCTGTCCCCGTGTCCTGTAACTAGAAACATGTCCTTCTGTGTGTTATGGAATGTTCTTGGCTTTAAATGGTTTTGTCTTGGTCTTAGTGTTTATGGAGTTCCCTTCGACATACGTTTGCTAAAACCACAAGACAAGGCAAGGGCAACAGTCGCACCAGGTGACTGTAGCACCATGGCGAGCGCTTGATAACACGTGGGCCCCCTGTATCCCACTGGGTCCACACACCTCCATCCTCTTCCCAAATGTTCACTCCATTAGAACTTAGCTCTTAGACACAACTTCAGGTTAGTGAGTCTTGTGTCACCTGCAAACTCTATGTGCAACTTCTCCAGGAACTTCCATGCTGCCCTTCACAGTTGGTGCCACTGTCCCTCCCACCAGCAACAGTGAGGGTTCTGGTTCCCCACCTCCTCCCCAACACTCGTCAGTTTACTTTTTAACCACTCTTACGGCCATCCTGGCGAGTTCAAAGGGCAGCGTCATTGATTTGATTTCCACTGATCTAGTGACTATTGATGTTGGCTGTCTTGTGCATATTGGCCATCTGTGTGTTTTTGGAGAAATGTCTATTCAAATCCTTTGCGCATTGTATACTTGGCTTATTTGTCTTTTTATTACGTTGTGACTGGTCTTTATATAACTTGGCTAATAGACCCTTAAAAGGAACATAATTTGCAAATATTTTCTCCCATTCTGTGGATCTTTTAACTTTCTCGATAATGACCTTTAAAAAGCAAAACTTTTTAATTTTGTTGAATTCTGATTTACTTTTTTTTTTTGCTTATGTCTTTAGTGTCAAATCTAAGAAGCTTTGGCTACTTCAGGGTCATGAATTTCTACCTCTATGTTTTCCTTTACCATATTTATAATTTTAGCTCTTACAGTTAGGTCTTTAATCCATTTTAAATACATTTTTGCATATGATGTAAAGCAGCAGTTTGAATGTATCACCTGCATGTGGGTATCCCAGGGCCACTGTCTGAAAATGTTACTCTCTTCCTACTGAGCAACGTTAGCACCATGTCAATGGACCATAGATGGGTTCACTTCTGGACTCTCAGGTACATCCCATTGACCCATATGTCTACCCATCGCCACACTGTATTGGTTACAATAGCTTTGCAGTGGGTTTCAAAATTGGCAGGTGTAAGTTTTGCATCTTCTCTCTTCATTTTCAAGACTGTCTTGGCTATCCTGTTTATGGGTCAGACTTTTTTATTTCTTTGCATGTCACATAATCTTGTTGAAAACTGGAGACTTTAGCTGATATAATGTGGTGCCTCAGGCTATCAGATTCTCCCCCCATCCAAGCTTGGTTTGCACTACCACCTACTGCAATCATTGTTTGTTAAGTGGTATTTCTGAACCAATCCTGAAAAGATTGCGTGTTTGCTGAGTGTGATCGCTAAGGTGTGTCTTGCCCTGCTTAGCAGTGTCCATTAATAATTAGACAGAGGTTCCCTTAAACGTGCAGCATCAATGAGCCTCTCTGAGCCTTTGCCAGGGTCTCAGGTGGGTGCTGAGCTATGCCTTCCACACTCAACCAGGTAATTCTCTCTTAGCCTCTACTTCCTGCTCATAAAGAACACCGAGGTCAGTCGGAAGGAAGAGCTTAGCACCGTCTCAGGTCTTTCCCGAGCATGTGTAGAGACCTATACATGGACCTGGCCTTCTAGGTTCCCAGGAATATTTGAGCTTCCCAAATCTCCTATCAATAATTTGTCCTCAGCTTTTCCTTTTAATTTTTTTTTTTTTTTTTTTTTTGGTTAGCCTATTTTTTTGCCCCACTGGCTCATAAGGGCTCGATGTCAAGACATTCAAAGGCCCTGTTGGAGAAGCTTTTAACACTGGGTGAATGCAAGTGAAGTAAAATGAAGGCAGTCCTTTCATGTGGAAAATTCAGGTCAAGTAATGACTCCTTTCTCAGAAAAGGCTTTGAGAAAGTTCCAGCCGCGCGATTCTGGAACTGGGGAATATGGGCTATTTTTCAAGGCCGCTGCGAGCTAAGGAGCACAGCATTGGACAAGGACAAGTTAAAAGACCACAAGGTCTCTGTTTTTAGCAAAATTCAGCCAGTTTTCTTGATTAAATGCTACCCAGGTGGCCGCAAGTCTTGTTAATTTCTAGAATTCTCTGAAAGTCCAGTCTGACCATTTTTGCCAGGCTTTGTTGTTGTTGCATGAAGGAGTTAATTTTTCTGAAATCTTTACTTTTCTGTTGCCGCAGATGCCACAACCTATAACTTTTTATTCATTCAAATAGTGTATAGATTGAATCTTTGAAGCCAAATATTCATCTCTCAGAGACTAACTTGAAAAATATCAAAGTCTTTGTGAGTGTAGAGTATATACAAGTAACAATTAATGTTTTAGGCATTTTTATTCAGAAGAAATTTAAAAATCTGAAGATTTTTATTCACATTGTCATGTGAAAAGATCAACTATATTCAGCCTGAATTTGGAAAATATATTCAGTGATGTTCTACATAAGATGTTTATTTAGTAATAAATATTTCATCAAAGCCAGGCAGGGGATTTTTAAAAAGAGGTGCAGTGGAGGCACGTGATTTCCACAGGGGACTTGGAATCATTTAAGGGTAATTTTGTCTAACATTTTCTCTGTCAAATTATTATGTATGCCAGAGGACTGAAATATTTTACATCCATATGGCCCTCTGAGTTTTTCAAGTTCTGAGTTATTACATGCTGAGTAAATTATCTTCTGTGTTAAAGGCAATCATACAAAATGTATAAAAATTGTATGCAGAACCAATAGATTTTCATACTTAAAATTGACATATTACAATACATATTGGGGATCTTGTAGAAAATCCAGCTCAACACTTTTGTCTCCTCCTCTAAACTTAGGCATGTGCTCTATGCTGAATACGTAAAGATTATCTACACAGTTGGTACTTTCTGAGAGCTTCTAGATGGAAAGACAGGAAATTAATGTCTCTTAAAAATAACTAATTTTTATAGGCATTCACTAAACCCTAGCTGACCCCAGAGGAAAGAGTAAGTAACTTCAAGTAAGGAAAGATAGAACGGGAAGAAGACATTTAAGCTAAATTTTGCAAAATGAATAGAAATGTGTCATTTAAAATAAAGCCAAGTGTGTTCCAGAAATACAGAACTATATTCATATGTAAAATACAAGGTCTGTCCAACAAAAGTCCAACCATTTTTAACATAATGAAAATGGTTTGCATGACATTGATATAACCGGGCAGCCAAAGAAGTAGACTGGAATGAGCATGCATGAACCATGACGACTTCACTGTACTAGTCAGTGGGGGTGGTAGACGCTGTTGAGTGAGCGTGTGTACTGTGTGGCCATCGCATTCAAAATGACTGGGCAAGTAAAGCAACAAACATACCAATTTTGTGTTAAACTTGAACATTCCTCCATGAAAACTATTTGGACAATTCAGAAGGCTTTCAGGGCCCACACAATAAGGACGGTACAAATAAAAGTGTGGCATAAATGCTTCAAAGATGGTCAAAAACCTGTTGAAAATGATCCGTAGTCTGGAAGGCCCACAACAAGCCGAACCCCTGAAAATGCTGAACTCAGCTCTCCTGCAGCCCAGGTTTGGTGCCCTGAGACTTCTGGCTTTTTCCAAAACTAAAATCACATTTGAAAAGGAAGAGATTTCAGACCAGTGATGAGATTCAGGAAAATATGACAGGGCAGCTGATGGTGATTGGGAGAACTGTGTGAGTCCCCAACCTGCCTATTTTGAAGGGGACTGAGGCATCACTGTCCTATGCACAGTGTTTCTTGTATCTTGTATCTTCTTCAATAAATGTCTCTATTTTTCATATTTCATGGCTGGATACCTTCTGGACAGACCTCATATATATCACCAAGTATGACTGTCCATTTGTATGCCTGATGAGACAAAAGTTAATTATAATTTTCACCAAGATGATTTGACTTCACATGGAGCAGAAGTTGAAAGTAATTCCAGTAGGCAATGAGAACCCCCTTTCTCTCTCTGAAGCAGCCCTGAAAAGTCCAGCTACAGCACAGCCACCCACTCTGTGGCAGTCCCCAGCATCATGCCCCAGCATGTTGGAGTATAGAAAACTCACCATCATGCCAAGGACCCAAAGCAGAAAGCACGCTGTCCGTACTCTGCCTGGGTAACTGTCTGATGAAAAACCAAAGAGATATAATACCTTTTGACTTATACCTCCAAATATCTTAAAAGTTCTGTCTTACCAATTTAAGATATTCAGATACAGAATGTCCCAGAAAGTAAAAGGCATCCCCAAAATGTCCAAACACAGCATTTTTCTCTTAAAGATAATGTGGCAAAATACATTCAGACAACTTCAAAAAATTCAGTGTTACTCCATCAGCCTAAGTAATTAACTATTTACTTTGCTTCCACAACAAATGTGGCTTTTTATTTTTTTGAGGCATTCGTAATAGAATTTTGAATAAGATAGCAAAATTCCTGGGCCGATGGATTTTTAGATTTTATCATTAAACAGATGATCACACAATTATTCAGTTACGATAGTCATGAGTTTAGGAAAAGAATGGTAAAAAAATAATAACAGAGCATGCTGTGGTCATATAACTAGGAGGGTAGATTAATTGAAGAGGAGCAGAGAGAGAAAGTGCTTTCCACTCCTCAGTCCTTCTGGACAGCGCAGATGAAGATGGCATAAAAACAGCTCCAGCGCCTTCAGTCACCGGGGAAGACTTCTCCCAACCTATTTCCAATATTTTTCCAGCTCACGAATTGATTATGGAGGAATAGGTGGAAATATTTTCCTGGACCCAGTAGGTATCGTAAGTCTTATTAAAATTATCCTTTTATAAAAGTGAAAAATGATTTATTATACTCTTGGAAATAAGTAGCAAAAAATTACCATCTGGCATTCTTCCAGTTTTCCAACAAAGTAGTAAAGTTAAATAAAATGAGTCTCTCAGTCAGTAATTTTAAATAAATCACTGCTCACTGCAGTCCAATTATAGGTGTACTATTTATAAGACAGCTCAGTTTTTTTTTAAGTGATTAAAATTGACAAAGTAAATAAGTGGTAAAACAAAAGATTGTTTTATTTGTTTTGGTTTAACAATAAAGTTTTTTCTTCAAAAAACATACTAAAATATTTATTAGGTCTTTTTGAAATAGGACTAATAATCATAATAAAACAGAACCCTTTATACACACACACACACAGTGTTAATTCCTGTGCGTTCTAAGAGTTGAGTAATATATCCCAGCGTTTAGCGTTATTATCAAGGTTACACCAAGCACAGCTCAGAGATAAATGAAGGCAAGTAGAGAGTAAAAGATCTCCCCGTAAACTGCTACTCTTTTGCTTGACAAGTTTCTGTAACATTTCCCTTTTGTTCGTTAGTGAACCTACCAAACTTTTGAGGACAAAATATTTTCCATTGTCAAGGGTTCTCAATATCTACTCCAGGAAAACAGGGGTAAGACAGGCTGAGCCGCTTCAAATGGGCACCGTGCAGAGTGGCACATGGGTCCACCTTGCAGGGCGCCTTCCCCTCGGTGGCCCTCGCCGCCGGCAATGCGCACCTGCGGTGGGCGAGCGTGCGCCCGCAGAGCTGTGTGGATGTGCAGCTAGGGCGGACTCCTAGCAATGGCTGTCATTGTTTCTCAGGGGAATGCCAGATCCCAGGCAGCATTCCAGGAAAGTTCATGAAATCTCTTTAATCCTCTGATCGCTCTAGAAAACAAATATTTATGCAGATGACAAACCCAAGTATTCAGAGAAGCTGAATAACTTTCTCATGGCAACACAGTCGAGAACAGATGAGAGAGCCACATTCCAGACCCAGGAACCACTGGGTTGCGGGGGCGGGCAGAGGGCAAAGGGGGGAAAATGGGGACAACTGTAATAGAACAACAATGAAATACTTTTTTAAAGTGAAAGGAGGTAACAGAATCATGGGAAAAATTGAGGACAAATTTCTATTTTTTTTTTAAACCGTATCTATCTCTCTTTAATCACATTTTGGATATACTGAAACCTCTGAAATCTATTAAAAGTGATACCCAAGAAAGAATATAGACTATTTTTTTTAAGTGTCTGAAGTGAATAAATAGTAGAGAACATAATATGTGGGAGAAAAGGGAGGCTAAAAAGTGGAGAAGAATATTTTATTGATTTGATTTGATTTAAAATGAGGATAGTGACAATTTTGAATGAGATTGGGATGCTGGAGGAAACATTATAGGTATTTGGGTGAAATTGGGAATAGTTATTAAAGAAGGTGGAGAAAATGAAAAGGTATCTTTTGATAACTGGAAACATAAAACAGTTACCTCTTGGGTAGAGGGACAAAGGTAACAATAATTTACGTGGTAAGAAATGGAAAAATAGTACCGAATGGGAAAACACCAGGAGCAGTGGAGACCAGCAGAATCGCTAACGTACACGTAATTACTGAAACACTAGAATGTACTTACGAATGCTCCTGAAATTTTAGCAGGAGAAAGAGGCTTGTAGGCAGAGAGAATGTTTAAGTGTAAAGATTGATTGCTGCCCAGGCAGAACCTGTAAATCCACTACTAATTCTCTCAGTCCCATGGAAACTAGGTATAAAACAAGAATAAATTGCTGCTAAATATTCTTCTTAAAATTCATAATGAACCTCCCGGCACCTTGACAAAGGGCTGTAATGGCAAGCAAGCCTGCCCAGGGCTGATGGATACTCACTCCCAGGAAAAATGGCAATGCGGCCGTTCTGAAAGCTCACATCCATCAAGGCTGAGACAGAGCTCTGCTAGCTATCCTGCCATTTCCAGAGCAACGTGACAGAGAAAACCCTCAAATTAAAATGCTCGCCATTTAGCAGCAATTATCTAATGGGTTTCACTTCCATGGACGTATTCCAAATTTCTTATTTCTAAATGAGAAGCGTGTGGCATGATGTCTCCTTGGGAGACTGTGTGAAGTGGGGACCTGCTGTTTTGTTTCTCTGAGCAGAGCTCGGAGGAAAGCATTTCACAGGGTGAGACAGGAGAGGGTTGGAGGTACTAGTGACTATTACTGGTCGTCACCTGAGGTGGATTTTCTGCTTTAGCTGTGCCAAATAATGCATGAGGGAAATATAATAGAGACCAAAATTCCAATGCAAAGTCCTCACTCTGCATATGTACTGGCGGCAGTTCAAGCTAAAATAACTACCCCTCTTGGGTTGTTCTCAGGCAGCAATCCTACAAATTCAAATGCATTATTGATGTGGTGTATAAACCCTTCATTCAATTCCATAGAGGCTTTTTCCCCTTTTAATATCAGAAGCCTTCTGAGCTGACTACCTAATTTGGTTTTCTATTTTTAAGAAAAATAATAATTAGAAAAATCATAAACGCTTATGAGTTCAATCTCTTGGTTAAAAAAAAAATGAAGCTTTAAATTTAAGACTCATCTGAGTTTTGATCCCCAGGAAAACAGAACTGGAAGGGAGAGCAGATGGGATGGCCCATTATTTGGAAGCGTAAACCCAGGACAATAAGAGTGTGCAAAGCGGAACTTGAGGCATGGAAAGATGTAAAGCCCCGTCCAGTTTCGGGCTACAGTGTGTATCAGGTCACGGAGAGGAGAAGAGAAATGCATCACAGTTTCCTGATTCTCCTGTTCTCTCGTTTCCCATGGGTGGAAGTTTGGGCCACTGGAAATGATTCCCTTGTGCGTCCATGTCGCATCATTGCCCTTTCAACTGTTACTTGAAATGTCGGATACCATGCTCGACAGTGTGCTTTTTCATCCAAATCCAGAAGCAGAAGGTGACAGAACCCCAGGGCATGTGGCTGGCCATTGTGGCTACAAGGGGGGACAGCTAAGGAGAACAGCCCCGCACTCTGATGGAAATGACTGGTGGGCCGCAGTTGGTGGAAACCTGGACCCAGAGGAGCTGGTTCGGCATGTGAAGCAGGGGAAGTAGCTGAGAAGATGCCACGCATCCCAGAAAGTACCTAAAGTTTGAGTCTGGCACAAGGACCGATAAATGACAAATATGCAACAGTCATGGCTAATCATGAGGACGAACTTGTATTTGGTGAATGACCGGGAAGACGGAGAACTCAGCATTGCTGCACTTTCAGGATGGACTGAATAAATGGTAAGAGCAGACAGACACAGGGGAAATGCTTTCTGAATCAGCAATAAAAACAGAGTGATTTGCTAAGTCTTCTTTTGATTTGTAGAGGTGACTAGTTGGGGATATTCTATTTGTTTTATCACTCGACACAGGGGCTTGATTGAAATGTTTAATGGAAAGAATCATGAGAGAGGATAGAGGGTAGCTGTCACCTCATGGAAAATGATAGTTATAAGTAATTCAACTACAGCACAACTGTGAAAATAAAAAGAGGGTAGTCACCAGAGAAAACTTCTGTTATAAAAATGCTTTCATTTTCATCATTCGACAAAAATGTGTTGAAATATAAACCTGCCAGGTTAAATACCTCACAGAATTCTTTTTCGTTTTGGCACTGTGTTGGGATTTCACTTCCACATGTAAAATTAGTTTGGTGTTTTCTAGTTGTATATCTTCCCAGAGATAAAACCGGAAATATAAAATTATATAAAGACCTTCACTTGACTGGGTCCTGTACTAAGCCAAAATAAGAAGCCCTTTCAAAGCGTATATTTATAATTAATCCTATTAGGATATTTTGGAGGCAGGGAAAAGAACTCTAAGAAAATATTTAATGTATCATTAGAAGTTATAGCATACAGTAAAACCTCATTATTCACAGAGTCCATATTTGTGAATTCCTCTGCTTGAAAAATCTATTTGTAACACAAAAGTCAACACTCAGGGAAACTCCCCAGGCTTTATCGGATGTAGAGACTGATAGAAAATTTGAGTGGCCCAATGTGCATATTCCCGGCTGAGGTCGACACTCTGTGTCTCTCTCACAATCTATTTAGTACCACATTTTTCACTTTTTGAGCATTTTGTTAGTGATTTCACTGTTTTAAATGGTCTATTGCTGACCTGCCACCTTGAACTACCAAGCACAAAAAGGCTGTGATGTTAAATAAGATTATGTGTTGATCAGTTTGCAACCAGGGGCTCATAGGAACCTAACTCTGGATTTTCTCTAGGAGCAATGATTCAGTATTCAATAATTCAATGTTCCTGATGACTTTATAGAACAAAACTCCTGTGAATAATGAAAACTGACTGTATTTGGAAAAGAAAAACAACTGAAAATCACATTAAGATTATCCCATACTCTAAATAGTTAGAAGACTTGATTTGGGATGAGGTCTGACACTGACAGATTGCAGAATAATGATAGGGAGCTAAACTTTCTGTCAGTTCCATTCTTCCTTTGCTCCCTTCTTTACATAGAGTTTATAGGCTAATCAACAGAAAATACTTTGGATAATGATGGGACAAAGAAGGTACGATAAAGAATATTCTTCTTAAGTTCAAAACTAATTGAGAAGTCAACACAAGCATCATATACAATTCAAAATGTGTGCTTTATTACTGACAAAAGCTACATGAAAGGGCATACATTAGATGCTCAGTTAAAGGCACATTTAGTACTGAACTCGGTTCTAGTACTAAACTCCAAAATTAGAGGCACTCGTCCACCCAGACACAGGCAGTGCTGACAAATTGCAGGGACCCCTTAAACAGGGTCAGTCTCTTCTGCAAATTTTAGGCTGAAAGAGAAGAGATGAGGGACACACCTCTAAAATAAATGAGCAAAGAGTAAAAGTCAGAGGAATGTTGAGCTAATTTTGCTTCCATCAAACAGAAAATGCATCCCTTCTCCCCTGGGGAAAAATGTTGTGAGGTACTGGGAGTGTAATTCTTCTTCCACATGGAATAAGGAGAGAGGAGGGCCTTGACACACCTTCTGAAGCCATACACTACATTGTAAAAGGAAGTCATTTAACCAAATTCCGATTGCAGGATGATGCCATACAGGTGTACTGACCTGTACAGAAAATGCTGGAAATCACCACAGAAAAAGCGATCACATAGAAATTTAAGTGGCTTAAAATGCCAAGTCTCTACTCTACCAGGACAAATGACAGTTACACAGAAATAATGAAAGCTAGAAGACAATGGAATCTCCTGTTCAAGTCGCTTAAATAACATCCAACCTTTAATTCTATTTCCACACAAAGAAAAACTAAGGGAATATCTAACCTGAAAAACTACTTGCATTAAATATGAAAGGATTTTTTTTCCAGTCAAGGAACTGAGCCTTGCAGGAAACAGAACTGTAGGAAGAAATAGAGAAACAGTAAATATGAAGTTGATTCGAAATGAGTATTGGCTGTTTAAAACAGTAACAATATAATGTGTAACCCGAGTTTAAAAAAGTGTATGTAAAAATGTTTACTCTTACTCCTAACACATAGGAGTTACTTTCTGAGCAAAGCTCTGTAGTCTGAGCTGAAGCTCTAAGGTGTTCAGCAAGAGTCCTGTGCTTTGAAGGGTCCCTGAAACTCAACCTTTTTATTAGTAACATTGTGAAATTTTATATGTATGTAAAATTGTATTTTTATCCATACACTTGTTGCTTTCTACTTGTTTTCTAAAAGCGTCCCCTTCATCTGTAGAAAACAACAAATTTGCCAGGAAAAATTTTGAACAGTATTTTGAGCTCATTTCTACATGGTTTTCTCCTTATTGAGATTTGAACCCCTGAATCCTAGTCACCTTAACTACCTGGAAATCTCTGCTCTGCCTATTTAAGAACACTGAGCAATACGCATTGGGATGGACTTTTAGTCCCTGTATTAAGAGCTATCATTTTTCTGAGAATAAGAAAATGAACATAAGTCCTGACCAAGTAGTTCAGTTTGTTTAGAATGTCATCCTGATATGCCAAGACTGCAGATTCAAGCCCTGCCCTGGTCCATATAAGAATCAACCAATGAATGCATCAGTAAATGGAACAATAAATCTCTCTCTCTCATCGATAAATTTTTAAAAATTAAAAATCATAATATATGAATATAAGAATCATTCAGTGAACTTTTCAGGGGCAGGGAAGAAACCCTTCAAATACTGACTGCAATAGTCACTGTTTTAATGCTTTCAGACAGCTTTTTTATGTTTGGTGTCTGCCGTCCTGGTTACCTTTGTGGAAGATACAAACTAATCTGATACAAACTCTTCTGTCATGTCTGGTAGCAGAGCTCTTATTGTGATATTTTCATGGTCAAATCTATCCTAAACAATAATACAATGACTAACCTCAAATTTGTTCAATAAAATTGAATAATAATATACTTGATGAGAAATTTAAGGGAGATGAAAGTCAATTTTTATTTTTATTATTTTTATACTATCTGATTTCCCAAATATCTAAATTAAATTGATGCTTCTGAGTTGTGGGAGAGAGGTCAAAATAAAAGAGATCGAATTTTTACCAAACATCATATCAATTTTAATAAGCATCACACATTGTACTATTCCCTTTGAAATATGCAGAATTAGTAAATAGGTGGTTGCCAGATGCTGGGGGTAGGGTAAAGTGGGGAATACATGCTTCCGGGGTCTAAGGTTTTGTTTAGGAGGGACGATAATGTTTTGAACCAGATAGATATGGTAGTTGTGTGACATGGTAAATGTACTTCATGTCACTGAATGTTCACTTTAAAATAGTTACATGAACTTCACCTCAAAAACAATTAATATATGGACATATATCAAGCTGTTATTACTTTAAAAATATATATAAAAGTAAGTGCTTTTACAAATAACATTTAATATGTGATCAAAATCTGAAAAGCTACAATACGCTTAGAGCAATAAAGAAACTATACAGGGGGAAATTTTCAATGAGCTTGGTTTGAAGAAAAAAGACAAAGGCACCAGGGCGAGGTGCATAAGCATTCTCTACAAGAAAGTCACAAGGGTAACACTAGCCTGACGCCGAGCCTTGGGTTGGTACCGTGGGAAACAGGAAAATATTAGTATTTAATACTATTCTGAGCCTCCTTATCAGTACTTATAACTCCTTATAAAAGGACATCTATGCTTTCCCTTGATCCTGCTTATTAATAATAAAAACTTCCAGAGAGAAAGAATATGGCGTATTTGGCTTTATCCATATGTAAAGTGTCTTAATACAAAGTGACAGTAAAAAAAATGTGAAAAGAAACCATGATTGAAAATATTCAATCAGCTTCCACAGTTTTCCTATCCCATTTTCTATCTCCAATAAAACCCAAGAAACATGCAATTTAGGCTTGCCAAATTACCTGGATTTTATGAATACTAACATGGTTTTTACATGTATGTGCATGCATGATCACACCATCATGCAATCAGAAAGCAGCAACATTCACTCTTATCGACATACCTCCCAAGCACTACACAAACGGACTCCTCTGCTACTTTTACCCAAGAAAAATTATTAAGTCAAACTAGAAATTGGCACAGATGCAGATATAACAGTCAATCCAAAGACAATATGAGAAGACTTAGAAGACTTAGGTTAACTCCCTGGAGAATTTAAGCAAGATAAATTACAGGGTTCTACAGAATGCATTAGAGATGTGTCAGCTTTCAGCAGATGCCTCTGAAATGAAAGGCTTGTTCAAAATGAGGGATCTTTGTGATATGAAAAGGATGCCAAGTAACACCAGTATGTCCTGAAACTGCAGACACTACGTTAATCTCAAGGGCGGGAAGAGCTGGCTTCCTGGAAGATCAGTGGTTTTATCAAAAACATTGTTTGAAAATTATGGGGGGAAAGGGAACAGTACAACATATTAATGCTTGCCATATGACAGGCCATATGCCATCTACATTCCTCAAACCCCATTTCCAAAGGACATTGTCGGAAGACCTAATGTAGATCACTGTGGCTCATTTTATGTAGGCAAACTCACAGAACCAAATTTTTAATTGTCACCGTGGTTAGGCTACCTCAACAATGCAGAGCAATTTGTCCGGTAATACTAAGCATCTATTTAAAACTCCAAATATCTTTCATCACTAAAATCCAGTCTTGTCATGAATTTTAAGCGTAAAAGTTTTAAAACTAAAGGTTTAAAATTAAAGGAAAAGACCACCAGGAATCAAGTCACCCGCTTCAAGTCCTCATCTACTTCAAATTCTCACTGAAGTCACTATAGAAACGAAATAATAGGGGATGTCTGTATTCCATGCTAAGCTAAGGAGAACCATCCACTTCTCTAACACCTGATGTACTATACAGTCGACCCTTGAACAATGCGAAGGTGAGGGGCGCCAACTGCACGTGCAGTTGAAAATCCGAATATAAGTTTTGACTCCCCCAAAACTTAACTACTGATAGTCTATGATGGACCAGAAGCCTTTCCAATAACACAAACAGTGAATTAACACATATTTTGTATGTTATATGTATTATATACTGTATTCTTACAGCAAAGAAAAGAAAATGGTATTTTAAAAATCATAAGAAAAATACATTTACAGTTCTATACTGCATTTATTGATACCATAAGTTTATATTGTTCACAAGAAGAATCGTCTGTCAGTGCCTACATCAATATTGTCTTATACAGTATAAAACACTGTAGATGTTACATGTATTACTAACACTAGACACCAAAAATGAAAAGACAGTTTGAAAAAGAAATTCATAGACTTATTTACAGGAATAATGATTCATGCATTGATAACGAAAAACCAGCAATATGATTTCTCTATGACAGTCCAATGTAATTGGTATGATTGCTTTACAGTAGTAAGGAAATCTCAAAAAATGTTTCAAAATATTTATTGAAAAAAATCTGCATATAAGAGGAGCCATTCAAACTCCTGTTACTCAAGGTCGACGGTGTTAGTTTTCCAGTGCTGTGTAAGAACTTACCTACCAATTTAGCGGCTCGCAAGGGTGCCCATTCCCTATTTTAGTTTCCGCGGTCCAAGGCTGGTGCCCTGAGATCCTCTGCTTGCCGTCTCACAAGGCTAAAGTTAAGCAGCCAGCCTGTCTTCACCTCCTTCCAAAGCCTTGTTGCTTTCCAAGCTCACTCCCGGTGCCATCTTCCTATCCTGGTCCTGGAACTTTTCTACAGGAAGTTTGCAAAAGTGTCTGCCCCTTTCTTCTGGCCAGCAGGAGAGTGTCTCTTTAAAGGGCTTGCCTGATTAGGCAGCCCCACCCAAGTTAATCTCATTTTGTTTAACTCAGAGTCAGCTGATTAGCAATGGCAGAGAAGCGGCATCCCATCCCATTCACTGGTATTGCCCACTCTAAAGGGAACAACCTGATGGGTGTGTACACCTTTGGGTGGGAATCCTGGAGGCCATCCGAGAATTCTGATACCCACAGGTTTTACTACTGAAGGGCGCAGGGCAGGTAAGACAACATTTAAGGAAGCATTGGTCTTAGGTTCCTTGTATTTGAAATAAGTAGAAAGAGTAAGTAGTGGTACCCATTATAAAACTTAGCTGTGTAAGGGACCATATATAAGAACATTTTGGGGCCACTACAAAGTGCGCCATTTGTTAGAGCTCAAGGACACAGATAAAGAGGGTTTCCCAGAAAGTTTGCTGTTTCTCCAGGACCCTGGGGCTCCCACAGGAGGGACAGGGTAGATGAAGCCAGGTTACTTTGACACATTCTTCTTTCTTTGCTTAAGGACTGGTCACCATCACCTCTCCCATGATAATTCAAAGAGCCCCGCCTTTTATGTCTTACCTTTATGATCAATTTCTTTGCTTTGTGCAATCTGGCAAAGAGATGGATAAAAGGGACATTCTAGCTTTGATCCATGTAGTCACTGGTTTATTATGGTGTGATTGAAAGGATGAATGCAAATGATTGCTTATGAGGGATAACTCTAAAAATCTTTATTTAACGTGTCTATGTAAATGTTTCAGAGATTTAAATTTAGAAAGATTCATTTTCATAGTAAGCCTATTAAATTTGCCTGGGCCTTAGATAAGCCAAATCCAACTAGCTCTTTTAACTATCTAAATAAATAAATAGAACATCAGATGCCAATATATAAATGCATTGTTAGGGCTTAAATTGAGAGAGAACCAATATTTATAAGTAAATCTTGTTTAAATCAAAACTCTTCAATCATTTCTTTGGAGAGTGAAAAACTACTTTTTCTACCATCTTATAAATCTCCTTTTAGAACACAACTACAGTATTTGAATTGCTAATCACCTTATTTTTGTTTGCAAACAATCTGTACAAAAATAAAAATAATAGATGGATAATAGAATAAGTTGTTTATATCATCACATTACAGCAACAGAATGACAGTTTGGAATTATTGAAAATAATCTTCAAATATCTCATTTGCTATAAGAAAACTTAATATTTCAATAATGATAAGTTCTTCAAATGAAGGCACAGGTAGAAAATCAGAGCACGTATATGAAAATTATCCATCTAAATTGTCTAAACAAAATTATCAAGATACAATAAATTTTTTCTCTTTTTTTTTTGTTGAATTTATTGGGGTGTCATTGGTTCACAAAATCATAGAGGTTTCAAGTGTATAACTCAGCAAAACGTCATCTGCACACTGCATTGTTATTTAAAAATCATTAAAATATCTCATTCTATGAGAATTATGATTTCCTAGTACCATTTGGATCTGATCTTGGGAAATCTGGCCTAGGGAATGTTCAGATCAGTGAAGGGAAATCCAGCTTCTCCCAAGGCTCTCCTAGCTTGGTCTTAGCAGTCAATAGCCCTCAGGAATAAGAAGAAAATAAGAATAAGTAGAGGAGCCCTGGCTGGGTGGCTCATTTGGTTGGAGCGTCGTCCTGTACCCAAAAGGTTGCAGGTTCAATTCCCGGTCAGGACACATAACTAAGTTGCGAGTTCGATCTCCGGCCAGGGCGCGAGTGGGAGGCAACTGATGGATGTTTCTCTCTCACATCACTGCCTCTCTCTCTTACTTTCAAATCAATAAGCGTATCCTCCAGTGAGGATTTTTTTTTTTAATAATGAGTACAGGCATTCAAAAATCAGCTCAATTCTAGCCTCTAGATAGTGGTGTAAGTGTAGGGCCAATAAGCACAATTTTGCCAAAATCCCCCAACCCTCCAGCCCCAGAGTTAACCTGCTAGTGCCGAGGGAAGTGGGGAGGGGTGATGGGTCCTCAAACAGTCTGGCCTTGCCAAAGGAGTTGAGCGATGAGAGGTCCTCTCATGAAATAATTTCACGTGTCTTAATTTGGTTTTATTCTGTGGCATGACAATTCTGTGAGACAGAGAGAGGGTCCCGGGCCACAGTTCCTCTTCCTTAGAGGCTATCTGGCATCTTTCAGAGACACCATAGAAAGATCATCGGCAGTAATCACATTGGAAAGATTATTCTTGACTTTATAGGAAGAATCTATTTCGTGTTCATTACACTTTTTTAAATAAGAATGCATGGTCCTTAGAGAAAGTCAGCCCTTCCGAAGGATTAAATATTTTTGTGTGTGGTTCTTCATGGAACTCGTTTTCAAAAGGCTGTTTGATTTCTAAGCCGCAGTTTCTGACTGGTTGCTTTTACATGCAATGATTTATCAGCTGTCGTGCGCCCCTCAGATAAATTTTAAATCTGTTCCCCACAACAGGCAGAGCCTTATTTTTAACAGAAATAATTGAAAAGGCACCAGGGGCTCCTTCAGAGCGCTGGCTGAGCCACTGCAGGAACGCCGTTTCCTGAATCAAGTCAATAAGAGAGCAACGTGAGAAATAGGTTACGAGCAACGTAATTTTTCAGGAGAACAAGTAGATACCTGGTGCTATTTAGAGAGGACTCTGCAGTCTTCAGAAAAAGGCAGATATATAAAAGGACGTATAAAATGTCTTTCCCAGCCAAGTCCAGTTGTTTACCAGCTTCGTCGTAGGGCTCCAATCATCTTAGAAAAATGTGAATGCCCGGCTCGTTGAAATTCCTGTTTCGTTATATAGCGACAACATTATCTACCCTGCCCGATCTGCTGTTAATCCGTGCTGACCTGTGGGGCGGTGCTAACTTCCAGAGCACCGGAACTAGGTTCCAAATAGCGTGGCTGTTACTTTACGGTGCACTGCGTGTTTTTTTCTGACGCCTTCCTTCAGCTACTCAAGCAGGGGAGCATGTACGATAAATACAACAAGGAGAATGAGTTTATTTGAAAGAAAATGTGATGTTCTGAAACAAACAAAGCCAGAGAATGAGGTTGTCCCTGCGTACTTAGTTATTTACACGAAGGAAAACGCGCACTTGAGACCATGGGCACTGGGGGCAGGTGTAAGCAATATATGGGAATCGTAATTCTACAGCTACAGCTTGAATAGAAATTGTATTTATTGGCTCTTGTGCATTAAAATCCATAGGCCTTGATTTGTTGAAGATCCAGCCTTGTGCTGCTTGTCCTGTTGGTCCAGTTCTTCTTCCTTTCCCTCCACCTTCTTTTGCTCCCTTTCTTCCAATTTTCCTGTCTATTTCATTGTAAATTCATTACTGGGAGAGAAGATTGTAAAATGAACAGTGGTGGTGGGTGGTGGTTAAGAGTGAGAATAGGATTTCTTTCCCTTCCTCAGGCTGCATTGCGACTTCAGAGTGGCTCAGGGAAAACAAAAAAAACAAAAAAACAAAAAACCCTCAAGAATACCTTGTCCTCGTTTTCTCAGAAAATTGCTTTGGAATATTTTCTGAACCCAATTCATTAGCGGGAGAGCTTATTGAGAAAGTCTTTGCTGCCCCGAGCCCATATTCTTTTAAAGATACAAATGAAATGGCTTTTCAGTCTGAATTTCTCCAGATAAAACAGGTGCATTATAAAATTCCTCTCCTTTTTTAATCTGCTTTTGTACAAACAACCTCAGTAAAGTGGTTTGCCGAGGACATCAGGGTTATAACATGTCCCCTGGGGCTCTGAAAATAAAAATTCCCCAATATCTCATAGTAATCACCTCTGAAGTTATGCCATTTTATCCCATTAAGACTGTTGCAAGTTGGACAAACATGCACTTTATTTTAAATGACATGTTTAATTTATTTTGCCTTTTAATTGATAAGTTTTGATTCTTTATTTAATTCCTTACAATGACTCCATGGATATTTTCTTATCCCTAAATTGTTCATGCATGTTTATGTAGAAATAGAAATACAGCGGATGACAGAAAGTATATTGAAAAGACTCCAAGTGACTTCTAGGATATGTAAATAGATAGCTGAATTAGTTTCTGACCATCACAATGATAAATTATGTTCTTATTCAAAGGCTGCAGGCCAAGAAAACAAAATTGTGTTTGCTCCATTTCTTCTCACATTTGGCTTCTTTCTCATAAGTTCTATGTCATCTTATGAGAAGAAAAATTAAATCATTCCCTAAAATCTAACTTAACCAGGCTATAAATTCTATTTTGCCGTGGGTTTTCCAGGACTTTTATAGAGATCTAAAAGTAAGTGTGTTTGTACATATCCATTTTATCAGTTACATATATTAATTTTTTGTTGGTAATTCTCTTTAGAGCAACAACAACAAAATCCCTTCTTTTTTTTTCTTCCTAAGTTAAATGTCTGCCTATGCTATTTTCCTAAAAAGCCGTGCTTAGCCTCAAGTTCCTAGTAATTTGTCATTAGTTAAAACAACTGTATTAATAAAACAACCAAATATATGAACATTCCATGTAGTACATAACGAATATCTATAGACATCTCATCTGATCCTCATGACATCCACACAATGTAAGTAGATATTATTATTATATCATTTTATGGAAAAGAGAACCAAGGTTATACGAAGTAAGCGTTATTTTTCATCAGAAGAAGAATCCAAATGCAGGTATTCAGACTCAGAATCTCAGAGGCACCAGTCTCTGGCAGGACCTGGGGCCGGAAGGGTGAGTGAGACATGCCCCGCTCCTGGAACTCACAACTCGCTGTCAGAAAAGTGCTTAGTGTTCTGTGGGTGGGGACAGATAGTAGGAGCTTTGAACTGACTGGGGCTTAATTTGAAAGGACGGATGACTGAAAACTATCATCCTGAAATGAGTCTTGAGGACTGCGGGAATTTGCCAGGTCAAGTCAACTGGAATGGAGTAGAGTCTCTCCAAACTGCTGCTCCAATATGTCCGGCTGCCCAGTAAGAGACGGCAGTAGCCCACGCTAGGACAGCAGCAGTAGGACTGGAGAGGAAAGGATGCGTTTGGATAAGATTAAGTGGGAAGGAGTTCACAAGTGATTGGACTTGGGGATGAGAGACATGAGGATTCAAGGCTGACAGGCTGAATGGAAGACGGTAAATCCCCAACTGGGTGAAGGAACACAGGGAAAGCCCGTTTTAGGTGTTTCGCTGGGGCTAGGATTAGAGATATTAAACAAGTTCTTAGGAATGTAACCCTCAGGGTAGCAAGTGAGGAATGGGGTGTGCAGGTGTGGAGGTCACCTGGCTATCTATGAAAATTAAAACACAGGAGGAAATTTTATCGTTTAAGCATCGCATGTCATGCGAGAAAAGTAATGAGCAAAAAAAAAAAAATCTGAAGGGCACGAAGAGTTAAGGATCAGAGCAAAAAGAATTCAGAAAATTAGAATTCAGAAAATTAGAGTTAAGGATCAGAGCAAAAAGAATCCAGTGGCATGACAGCGGGAGTAGAGTCCAGAGAAAGGAGTGGTCACCGGCCTCACGTGCAGAAACAGGCTCAGGAAATGGTAGTGATGCTAGGATTCGGCAATCACTGGAACGTAAGTTGTTGATGTTAAAAATAATCTTCAAAGGTGTGTTTTTCCTTGAAATCCTCTGGGGAAAGGCTTCTCCTTGCTAGCACTAGAGTCAGGGCTGTTCTTCTTGCTTCATTAATTCTGCAGTGACGTGCAGAAAAGGACAGCGGGAAGATGAGGGGCCCCTAGCCTCCTCACTGGCCACGTGGGCCTTGGCTCTCGGTTTGAGTCTTTGAGTGGACGTGGAGTGCCAAGCAACGTCCTGAACCGAGCCAGGGAGGAGATGCAGTCTGTCACTCACCCTTGTCTGAACCGAGGACGACACATCCAGAAGCACCCTGCTCTGAGTACCCTTCCTGATCTTCTGCTTGCCGACCAGGTTCCCCGAGTTGACTGCTCGTCCCAGGTGGCGTGGCCATTGCATTAACGCTTATTTCTGTCCCCGGTGGTGGCTTGCGTCGTGAATATACCCTCTTCCTTTTCTTTGCCTAGACCTAAAACCCCTCTTGGAAATGGGACATTCCCTATCTTTGGAATCCTGGGAGAGGCAAAGCCAGTAACTCCTGAAGAAGTGGACAGTTCCAACTTCTTGCTCTCCAAACATTCAGAGGAGCTGCCTGTTTTCTCGCAGATCCATTGCTCACTTTCTCTGCTCAGCTGTTTGACAGGACACCAGGACAGACTTCTGGGGAGGCTGGGTCAATGGCGGGCAGCGAGGGATGTTCGGAACGCGGGAGCAGTGGAGGAACTAGACAAGGTACTTGTCTCTCTGTTCCGGGAGCTCCTTGGCTGCAGCTCCTCTAGGACTCTCCTGAACCAGTGTGTCCCTCATGGTCCCAACTTTCTCTAGGTGTGGGTCCCCTTCCCTTCGGGGTTCTGGGAGCACCCTTTTGTCCTCTAACCTCAAGAAGGCTGGAGCTTGCTCTCATTACTAATCTCTGGACGGTCTAACTGCCCTCTGTTGGCTGCTCTGCTCCGTCACCCACGTTACCAGCCCACTGCGTGTGTGAGACCAAATGGCTTCTGGGTCTTGTAAACTTGACTGACCCTGGACCCCTCACTGAGCCTCTTTTGCAGCTGGGGTGCAGGTCTGTGTCTCAGGACCCATCAATCACATGCATTTACTCTGGACTTTGGAAAGATTGCTGCCATCATGATAACGAGAAAGTTGGGCTGGAGGGAACCCTCCCGGGCAGGTGTATGAGTTTCAGTGCGGGCTGCAGTGCTAGTGGTGGTGTCTGCTACCCCTTCTCGCCATTGTCAGGGCTACGGGCTGCAGTGGCAAGTGCTTCATGTCAGCGGCAGCACTTTGGAGGTGTGGTTTGGAGCACGGTTGGTTAGCTCCCAACTGAGTTTCTCTAGGAAATTCTATACACTGTTTCTAATAAATCTTTTGCTAAGGCAAGAGAATTAGTTTCTCTTGCATGCCACTAAGGACACTGATCAATTGTGCAGGATACATATTGAATCCTAGGAGTCACAGTCTTGAGACCAATATAGAACAAAAAAAATTGAGACACAGAGAGAGAGAGAGAGAGAGAGAGAGAGAGAAGGAATGGCCATCTCAGGTAGTTCTAATGCAATTCTGCATGATGAGATTCTTTAGTCCCAGATTTGGGGACAGTGATTTGTGGTGTTCTAAGTCACAAGGTACCGCAGACATAGTATAGAGACGTCTGTAAATTTCTCCAGACACCAACTTAGTTCTTCTGTTTAGTCTGTAAACTGTGGCCCAGATTTGCGTGTCTAGCTTTGGGGCTATTTCCATGGAATATCAGGAGATAACTTGCCCTGCTCATCAGCCACAATGTCACCACAGTCCCCAGTCCCTGCAAGTCATGCTGCAATTGGTTGTTTATGTGCCTGGCTCTGTGACGGGACAGTGAGCTCCTTAACAACAAACACAGTGTCACTTTGTTCCCTATTCTAAGACCAGGCAGACAATAGGAAAGATGTTTGGCAAATATTTACTGAACAAATGAACGGTTTTCGTAGAACCAGATCGAGAAACTAAAATTGTGTCCTGTTTTGTTTCTGCAAATACAATCACGAAATTTAGAACATTGTGTTTGGAGAGATTTTATAGACGTTCAGCTATTTTCCGGCCTCCTCTTCGTTCCTCATGACTGTTGATAATGTATCTCCCTGATTGTTGACTAAAATGTCATGTCCAGGAAACTTCCTTGTAAAGTATCGGTTATTTTCTCCTCTGTGCCACAATATCACTTTGCACTTACGCCGATAATCAGAATTATTGCCTTGCACTGTGGTCGTTTGTCTAATTGCCTGTATCCTCTCTTAGACTCGGACTATTTCAATGACCAGATCCATGGTGCAGAGTCTACCTCAATCCTTTGCAAGATCTCACACACATTTGAGGGCTAAGGCCCCTCCAAGAGTACTTGGAAGGACTCAATGAGACTAATTTTCAACGCATTATGGCACGCATGCAGACATATGCACTTTTTGAAGGAAAGTCCGCCCATGTTTGAAAATGTTTGATGAATTTAATTTGATCAAACTATATGTTAAATATATTTTTGTTTCATTATATTTTAAAATTTTGCAATGCATTACATCAGATCTGATTTAGTGTTGTTTCCATGGATACTCTTTCCATAATAAAGTATAAAAAGTTGGAAAAAAGGGAAGAGAAGGAAAAACAAAGAGAAAAAGAATGTGTTCTCTAGAGATTGTTCTATCCCATCTCCTTTTTCTCTACTAGGTGAGAGATTTCTCTCCACCGTGGGCTGAGATGTTACCAAATACAAAATGGGAAGAAAAAAAAGCATAATGGTTCTAAGATAATAGCTCCGACTGGACTCTAGGGAGGCATTAGAGTCACTTCAATTAAATGCCCGAGTTACATATATGTTGTTGATTTCTCTCACCAGATTTTATTCAGTCCAAAATCCTTTATTTATTTGAACTTCTTGGGGGCAGGTGGGTTTTCAAATGTTGGAATTTTCTAAGTACGAAAAAACTACTAAAATAAATTTACTGCATGTTAAGCAGCACCCTAGCAAAATGTGGGCAGTGCACCAAAATCAAACCCACTTTAACACTGCGATACTGTGAGGAATTGTATGGGTGGTCAACAGGGGAGGGATAAATAAAGACTATAAATAAATACCATTCTAGTCAAATTGTGAAGCCAGGTAGTTCAATTAAGTCAAGTTTTGCTGTTTCCCCACCCCCTACCCCAAAAAATCAATTTTCAGAGTTATCTGGATCTTGGAATTTCAGACTTGTATTCAACTTTTCCTGTGGGGCTCTTTATTGTGAATTTTGCTGTTGAATTTTTTGTCTTAAACCATATCCTCTTTAAACTCATAATGGAGCTTATGAAAAGTTGTCACTTCCAGAGGAGCAGTAGGGGGCAGTAATGAGTCCGGGAAGTCTGGAGTAAAGAAACTCAGCGTTTTAAATCAGTATCTACTACCAAAATAACTTAGAGTTTTAGAATTTATATATGTATGTGTGTCACATACACAAACTCAAATGCTTGCCCACACACACCAAGTTAGCAACAGCAAACAGAACATTCAATGTCTTACAAGCCTGATCACGCAAGGTGACTTTGGATATATATAAATATATATATACGTTTCTTTTTCCCTCCGTGGTATTGTGTGCCTGGAATCAAACTAGCAGCTAGTGCGTGGGACATAACCGAATTCTCCTTGCTTCTTTCAGAGGGTAAAATATTCAACTGGGATAGGCTGGAGACCATGTGTTCCACCAGTAGATACAATTCTCTCCCAAATAGTCACTCCCTTGGAATCTCCCACAACATTCTTTCATCATGGATTATTAAAAGAAACCCCTCTGGGAAACAGCAGTACCTGTCAGATCACAGGAGCAGAGTGGCAGATGGTACATGTGTCCTGAAGTTTCTCAGAGTAACATAGTAACTGTAATTGACGATTGTGGAATCTTCCACATTTTCTGCAGGGAATACTTCTTTCCTCCTTTAACTCCTTCTTCTGTTTGCTCCAGTCACTCTAGTATTTTTACTTTTTCAATTTCCTGGCTTTCCACTTCTCTTTAATTTCATACCTCTTACTCTTCCAGCTGCCTTAGAATCCAGTCTATAGACAGTATATTAGAAAGGAAAATTTAAGTGCAATGGTGTTAGAAAATAAACAAATAAAGGGATATAACCTCTTTAAATGGCAGAGTACTTGATTTAGAAACATTCTAAAATAATATACAGCTTAATTACTGTAGTTATCTTGTTTATATACATTAGTAACATGTACAAAGTATATGAAAGACTTTACTCGAACTAGTGTTCTCCACAAGCGGATATTACTAAGCACTCAAAATAATCAGAATACCTTTACCGTTTTTATTAACAGTTCAGCTCAGTCATGTACTATCGATCCAGCTAATAATAATTTCTATTATAAAAGAGCTTAATTAAATATTTTCAAATTTTAAATAAAAATTAATACAAAAGAGAACTGGAAAGAGACTCAAGAAAGAGAAAGAAATGTGAATGACGTTTATAAAGAAAACAGTATCACTGAAATTGTTTCTATATTTTATCATTTTGAAATCACAGAAGACGCCACCATCAGCCCCACCCCCAGAAGTCCGGGAAACAATATGTTGTGGAGCTTTTTGAAGTAAACGCATGAAACATTGAAGCTTCTGAAAATTTCTCAATGAGAATGGTTGCTCTCAATTTCCACCAACCCTTCTCAATAATGCGTATTCACACCATATTAAAAGCTATTCCCTGTTAGTTGACAAAAACGACTATCATTGAACTTACCATTTTAACTGCAAAATAATTAATCTCTTTCCATAGAGTTTCTACAGGCTCCAATGGAATTTCGATGCAAGAATTCAAGAATTCAGACACCTCACTAATAAAAAAGTTTAAAAAGAAGGTAAAATGTATTTTGAGAAGTGTAAAAAAAATCAAGACAAATTAACAGAAATTTCTATCTGCTGTGATCAGGTTCAACCATTTAAAAAATACTTAAAAATTTATTTTAAAATTTCTGTTGTCAGGATTAGTTTCCACAGCTGCCACCGATCACAGCAACGGGTCTGCAGCCTTTCCTCTGCTCACACACAGGCAGACTCTCACTCTTTATTGGACCAATAGAATAATTTATTAATACCTCTCTAATATAATTTACATATCATTGTATTTTTTACATATTTATCACATATACCATCCTTTTGTATTCCAAAAAGAACAATTAAATTAGTAACACTCACCTCTTATTAGTATTTCTAAGTAGGTTCTAAAAATCACAAAGTATCTGCATTAATCAAATGTGTTTATATTCAACACTCTATGAGACACTGTGCAAAATAAAGTCACAATCATATTTCCTATATTATATACCTGAAAGGACACAACCTCAGTGATAGGAACAGAGGGGTCAATGAGGAACAACTGCCCATGTTTGAGTGGTGAAAGTGAGAAAAGGTGAGTGACAGACTCTCTTTGTATTTATAATTCTGTGTGCAAATTACATTACCATGAAGAAAACACTTATTTTAAGATACATATTAAAGACTCAGGACGATAGATTCTGAAGATATTTTAGAAAGCAATTTTGTTAATTTAGGAGAGTAAGAAAATTTTTAAGTTCAAGTTACCATGTTTGTTACCATGTTGCTGTTTAAGGACTAAGTTAGGCTATTTTGATTAGGCAGTGGAATGAATTACAATTTAAAATGTCATTTTCAATCAATATCTTATTTATTTTTTTAATCCTTCTTGCCAGTACATAGCATTTTTTTTCCACAGTATTTTTTTTCACAGTAGGTACTTCTAAATATTTTAAAATTGAAATCTGTTTAGGGAGTAAGAAATGTTCATTTATTATAAATGGTCAGAGATGGAGGGTTTTTATAGATAGGCTGTGTCTCTAGATGACTGGAAAATAGAATCATCTGGAAAAATTAAATTAAAAAAAAACTTTCCTGGTGGACTAATTATTTACTGAAAGGCAACTTCTATGTACTCTCTTCTGTGACTCAGGATGAGAATCTACAAACTTGATTTTCCAAACTCTCTGGAAATAGAAACCACCAGAAGGAATGTTGACTTTCTCCCATGGTTTAAGATGGCTCAACAAAACTGCTTATATTTCATCCCACTTAAAAGAGAAAACTTCCTTTTAGGAACATTAACTAAATGTTTTGCCTATTTTTGAACTTTATATGAATTCAAAGTAAGTTAATAAAGGTGAAAAAGAAACATAGCACAGTGGAAACATTTTTAAAATCAGGCCATGGCAAATTTACATTAAAAATATCGATTATGTTATTAAATTTAAAATTCTATACATTCTAATTAAAATGCAAACATGTTAGTAAGAATTAATTTTTAAAAAATAGTTTTCATAAGACATACAAAATACAGGGATTTAAAATTTGAGGAAAAAAGAGGGAAGAAAGAGAGACATATATAAACTAACTAAATGAAAGTTGGTATAGCTGTATCAATATCAGTGAAAAAGACTTTAAAAATGTACTAATAGAGATTTAAAAAATAAATTTTATGACTTACTGATGTTATTATCTTCTCCTCAAAAGTGATGATCTATTTTTCAGCAAGTAATTACCTTGATTAGGCTCAAATTGCAATCTCTGTCTCACTTAAAATAGGTACCAACCTAATTCTCAAGATGAAAAAAAAATTTTTTTAACCTGCAAGCCAGATGTCTGTATGTGCTCTTTATAGATCAGCAGAGATGCCGGCAGCGATCACACACAGGACTCCGGAATCTCCTTGGACACCGCCTCCCTCTCCCCTTCCCCCCCAGAAGACTCTTCTCACCATATGATGATGCTAATGATGCTAATTATAGCTTCTGTGGCATCTCTCAAGGGCCACCCCCAGGACAAATCCAAAAAACTGCACTCACCTACCTTTCCTCAAGTTTCAACTGCTCTCCCAAACCCGCCTGCTTTTGTTTCTTCTAGGGAGCTCTTGGGTAGTAGGTTTTCCTTCCTTTGCATTAATCCTGAGAGTATTCATATGATATTTGGTATGATCAGAATATTAGATCTTTACCCTGTTAAATGGTAACAAAAACTCCACAAATTCTCTTTTTAATGCCCTCTTTTATTTCACTCAGCAATTTCATTCTAAAATTTGATGACCACTTCTTTCATTTTCAAATCTCTTGCTGCTCCCTTCCTCATTTATAATTAGTCTAATTTTTTTGCCTGTTTCTTACTCCTTTTTATGTATGGTTTTTGAATCTATATTTTTTTCTTCAAGCAATTTAAAAACAATTATTTTATATTCTGTATTAAGTAATGCCACTCTCAAGAGTTCTTGAAAATAAGGGAGGCTATTTGAACTTGCTTCTCTGTCACATGTCTTCCAACTCGATAAACTCAGGTCCTCTTTGGATTTCTGCTTAGATTTTTCTGAACCTTGAAATTAGAGTAAATTTAAATTACAATTAATGTGAGGAAGGCCCTGTGGTTACAAATTCTTAGAGTGTCTGTTTTCCCATCTTGAATCTGCCTAAAATAGACAAGTTGCCATGCCATCGTCCTTTGCTAGAGGGTCAAATTTTCTGTCACCCCTTATTGACATCATGGCCCTTTGAGGGTCCTCGCTGTACATGTAGGTGTCAATTCCAACTTGTCACTCTAAGAACTCTATATTGTGTATTAATTTCACTACAGAGACTTTAAAATTCAAGTACAGTTCCTAGTAAAAGCAAGTGTGCAAAGCAAAGTGTTGCAAAAGAGATTTGCAAACTCTTTTCATTGCATTTCTCATTTTTAAAAAACTCAGCTATTACTGTCATAACCTATTTGGTTTATTTTTCCTGCACCTTAAGTTTTATAATGACAGTGTTTTTCAGAATATCTAGCCCACAGAACTGGTACAAGTTCCAGATTCTCTGCCCACTCCTTTAACTTAGTATTTCCCACATTATCTTTAAATTAATAGAAAAATGCTATGAAGCTAGATAAATGGTCTTATTCAAACACTAACTCATCAATGATTTCTTCATATCCAATTAATTGCCTTTTCTACTTTTCTTAAGTTTCCCATTCCTTTCAGCAGATAGTCTTATCTTACTTCTTTCTGAGAAGACCATCTAATATTAACTGTTTATTCTTCCCATTTTCCTGCCTCAAATTATCTGTATTTTCACACTTTCTCTTTTCTTTGCCTTCAGTCTACAAGATGAACTTTGACATTGTGCCTGACTTTCACTCTTCCTGTCCTCTTCATAACCACTGTGCTTCGAAGATTATTTCACCGGGCTTTGGAATATTCCATCTTTCCATGCTATCTCACGATACAACACAGTCTCCACTCTTCTAAACCTCCTTTGAATTTACCACTCCTTCAAGTAGTACATTCCCTTTCCTCTACTATCAAATATTCTCAGAAAGCAAGTTTTTCCTTCATCGTCCCCCATTTTATTTGAAATTGTATTGACACGAATTCGCCAATGACTCACTCCATTCAAGCTCTTTGCCCTTTTCCTCACCTTCTTAATCTTTCTGCAAATTATCTCACGTAAACTGCATGTCAGTAGCGCTTCCACCTTTTGGAAATCTCATTACTACCTTTGTTTCTCATCCAAATCCTCATCTAAGATGCAGGCAGTGCTCAAAGTTCCAGGTTTCGTTGTCCTGCTTCTGTCCCCCTGACTCTCTACACTGCGTTGCTTATTGACCTCCTCGTGTGGCTCAAAATAGTACCTCCCTAAAATTAATTCCCAAAGTGAAAGTCCAAATTTCCTCCTCCTCTTATAGTCATTTAAGCAGAAGCTGCCTGAGACATTCTTTATTCCTCCCCCTTTCTACCTTGCTGTTAGCTGTCACTCCACCACAGCTAACAGCTCTCACACCAAGTATTTTCATTCCTGACGTCATTGCTTTACGTCACAATCACGTCACGTAATTCATCTCTTAATTCGTCTACCTGACTTTCTTCTCTCAATCCATCCTGCGTACTGGAGCCGAGTTAATGTTTCAGGAATATAGTTCTGATCATGTCACCCCCATCTTGCTCGGGAACGTCCTTTCATTGTGCCCAGAGTAGAAAAACTGATTGGCATCAGGGGATTCTGTCATCTGAGCCCCATGTGACCTCACAGTTTGCAGTGATCCAAGGTAGGCACTCTGGTTACCAACCAATCTAGACTCCCCAGGTGATTATAATATCATAGTCAAGACTCTGATTTCAAGGAATGGAAACTCACGCAAGCTAGTTAAAACAAGGGAGAGTCTACTGAAATGGCAAAGGATCTTTAAATAGCACCAAAACAGAGTTAAATCACATGCAACCTGAAGATCAGACTTGGGAATCTAAATATTATAGACGGAGGCAATCTCTTGTAACCTCCTTTATGGCTCAGTAGAGAATCTACCAGATATTGCTCCCAGTGCCAGGAATCTAATTTGATATTTCTGTGAACTATCTCAGTTCCTTTGTTTCTTATAAATTTTGAAAGATACTGTCTTACTGGCAGCTGGCCAACCCACAGTACAACTCCAGGTAGGCGCTGTGTCCAGAGAAAGAGTCTTAAACTAGGCAGGCAACCAAAAATGTAAAGTCAAAGACATACGCTGTTTTGTGTCTCTGTGATATTTTCTGTATTATACCTTTTACCTGTGGTCATACGTACTTCCCCTAGCACCCCTCCATTTCCCCAAATACCCGGAATTACACATCCTTCAGGACCCTCCTCAAATGCTATATCCTCCTTGACGTTCTTCCGTCATGACCTCTTAACTGAAACTAATCTCTCCCTCCCATGAACTCTCGTAGGCCTTCTGACTCCTTGTGGTGTCCTCTTATCTCCCAAATTCAGCCAAAGGCAGAAACTATACTACCCCCCTGTGATGCTTAGGTCAGTACTAGGATCACAACAACCACTCGATGTATGTTTGCTCAACAGCAAGTAGGGTTTCTAGAAGATAATTAAAGGTGCAAAGTCCTTCTAGACTTTAAACTGAACACTGTTGGAAAGTATGTCATGTATTGACACAGATGTTCTTAAAGAAAGAAAAAAAATTACGGGCCTCAGAACATATCTCAATCAATTCATTCTCAGTTTAAAAAAAAAATTAAAAAAGACTGCATTTATGTCCAAAGTAATAGATTTACCTTAAAAAGGGAAAAAAAATCCCAAGAATAAACAAGTGGAAAAAACATCCAATCATTCAATAGGAATTCACTGTAGACTTAGAGGGCTCCAGTCCAGTGTCATAGCCCTCCTGGTAGTAACAGTATACTCTTTCTTTCTCATCCAGAAGGGCAGTTGGGCAGGTGGAAGTGGGAAAAGCAGAAGGAAATGGAGACTGAAAGAGACTTTGTTACCACAGGTAGTAAGCTAGTTATTAATAAAGGAGGAAGGCAAAGGGAATCAGACATTGTTGAGCATAATCAACTAGGAAGCATATGCCTATTGCCTTCGTTAGGAAGCTGCAGCTTCACACATCCCACCAGGAGTCACAGGACCATCCCACCAAGGATAACATCCCTTCCATCCCCTCTTTGGTCCCAGATTGTCGGGGGCACCAGGAGGAGGTAAGCACAAGTGTGATAGAAGTCAAAAATGGCACAGGAGGAGGTGCTTAACCACACAGTCCTGTCAGTCTCACTAGGGGGTGGACCCATAAGAGGCCCATTGAAGCTTGGGAAGTTGACTGGTTATTTTGAAAAAGCTTCTGGTGTATCCTAAACCCAAGATAATATAGTCTGGCTTAACAAAGAAGTGTTTTCTTTTCCTCCTCCCTCTCCCTGCTTCCTCTTCTTCTTCCTCCTCTTCCTCCTCCTCCTCCTCCTTCTTCTTCTTCTTCTTCTCCTCCTCCTCCTCCTCCTTCTTCTTCTTCTCCTCCTCCTCTTCCTTCTCCTTCTTCTTCTTCTTCTTCTTCCTCTTCCTCTTCCTCTTCTTCTTCTTCTTCTCAGTGACCTATGCTCACCCTGTTCCTTTGCGTGTTCTCTCCACAGTAACCATGTGGGTCTAGCAGAGGTGCAGCCTGCAGCCACATTGACTTCAACTGCAGGCTCCAGGTGGGAGCTTGGGTACAATGGCGCAGCCAGAAATAATGCTAAACTACCCAGATGGGGACTGAGACTGCTTAGCAGCTGCCTGTGGGCACCAAAGGACTAAGCTTTAGTATAAAACAAAAACTCTCAGCAGTGGCCTTTGCTTTGGTCTTGCTGAAGACACAGTCATATGTTTTCCATGGCAGGATGGACTGAGATGGGACACGGGGGCAGCCTTCCATTTCCACCCAAATAAATGTTGCCTCACCCCAATCTCTCGTGTGTGGGTCCATGAGTTGCTTTTCTCAGGATCCCGTGACAGACCCCTACCTCTACCAGCAACAACTTAACTTCAGGTGGTAAGCACAGGATGCAGTATGCAGATAGCCTTTTATTGAGTTGTCCACTTGAAACCTGTATGGTTTTATTAACCAATGTTATCCCAATAAATTCAAAAGAAAGCAAACAAAAACAATGCTACCATTAGTTAGCCATTCTATTACCTTCTCCTGAATAGAACAGTTATTGAACTCTGCTAGACTATTAATCAGTCCACCGTCACCTGCAGAGATGGGTGGCACAAGCACAGCCACAGGTCCTTAGTCTCCACTAATCTTTTAAACTCTAACCCATACACACGTGCTCTTCAGTTATCTACGGGGAGGGAGCTGGTCTAGACAGGGACTGTCTAGTCCATTATTCAGCAAGGGCTGCTTAAGCATCTCTGCGCCAAAGTGCTAAGATTCATGAAATTATTAAAGCGTTAGCTGTTATTGTACATGAGAACGGGGGCAGAAAACACCTGTCCACTTCAAGACAGGTGCTCAGTTCCTCTGCAGCGCCCAGCAGACAAGTGTGCTAGAGTTCAGTGGAGCATTCTGTTAGCTTTTAGGATTAATAGTTTAACACGACTTGATCTCTGCAAAGTTCATTCTGTTCACTCTGCTATTTTTACTCAATATTGTACCCCCTTATCCAGGTCCCTCTCTGGTGTACTGGAGAAGTTTATCTTTCTCACACATTTTAAATAATACTTTTGAACTGTACACAGTAGAATGTATTAGTGGTCTCTGTGTTCAAGGGTTTTGACTATGAGACATTTCCTGTATAATTCTTAGATAAAGAGACATAAGTAGTCTTTTAGGAGACTATTCACTTATTTATAGTAGCCCCTCTGCTCCCAGGAATTCCTAATAAAGTGATATTGTCTCTTCTTGCAAAGTTTGCTGCACATTTGTGTTTCCCTGTCTAGACTAGAGTCTTTAGCAGAATGATTTTCAATGTTTGCATATTTTTTAGACAACATTTCTCCATGGGAGTCTTTTGCATTGGTCCTATGTTTGCCAAATAAAATTCCAATGTAATTCTTATTTGATTTTTTTCCCTAAGTAAATTTTTTTGATTATAGTCAATGATATCACCAAAAGATGACTTTCACCCCATAAACCTCCTAAGGGAGGTTCTCCAAGGTTCCCTCTTCGAAAATAAGCATACAGTATATGTATAAATGGTAGTTTCTAGAAACTGTTTCTCGTGATGCCCCCTTTCTGACTAGATTATTATCCTTACCCCCTCATACACATGCATCTTTCCTAATTTAGCTTTCTGTGCACCCTTTCCTTTGAAGAATGTGAAGAGAAAGGATTGCATCCAAGTTCATGCCTATCTTTTAGCATCTGTCACTGTCAAGCACACGTACCAGGTACTCAATGGCTATAGTATGAGCAGAGCTACTTTGGAGAGGTCCTTGCCTCCCTTTGGCCTGAAAACATTTGTATATGAGATGGTCTGTGTGCATGTTATCAATCTGACCCCTGGATGGTACAATGAGATGTGATTATAAGTTGATTCAATTTTACTTAGCTGTAATTGAATGTAAAGATGTTTAAACTTTTCCTTTAAAATAATACTGAAATTGGTTGTTTCCCATAGGCATAGTCTGCATAGGTCTTGGCCAGATGTAGCATCTTGTCCACTACTGATACGTAAAGATACCAGTGAGTGTTTAAGAGACGTAAAGATTCTGTCATGCTTCAGAATTAAGTGCGTTATACTGCATCTAGTGACGTGGTGTTATCAGTCCTTTAATTTTTTAGGTTGGGCCATCCTATAAACTTATATGGATACCAAGTAGAAACCTGGAATCCTGAAAAATTCACCTCAAAAATAAGAATTCCATTGTCATTGGTTGGCCCACTCGCTACATGTATAGTACCCTGTTTTTCTTGGGGGTTGGGGTGATATTTTTCTGCCAGCAATGGCCTCTGCTTGCTTTTCCTTTGTGAGGAATAATTTAGCCATCCCATTTTTATACTTTCAGACCCTGTTTAAAGATCATCTACTTCAAGAAGCCTTTCTTTAGCCTTTATTTTCATCTTTCATTGTCTCACCCTCACCAAATTGTGATAACACACACATATATTTTGTTAAAGTTATTTTAGATATTTGTCTCATTAAACCAGATGCTTATTGGGATTAGTGATTTAGTCTTATTTTCTTTGTATTCCTAAATCCTCAACTAATGCCTGGACAACAAAATTAACGCTCTCTCTTCCTCTGTGATATATATATCTCATATCCTCTGTGATATGTGGGATATTTTGGAAGAGTGAACTAATATTATGTCTGTATTTGAAGTATGTGCATATATTATAACAGTAATCTTTTCAAATGTCACTTTAGAAGTACCATGACAATAAGTGTCAATTGTGGATTGCTAGTTTGGGAATGATTTCTGATTTTATAATAAGATAGTTTATCCTTTTCAGGGCAAGGTCAGTAATGCACATTTCATTTGCATATTCTTGACTTAATTTCTGTTCATTCCTTAATCTTGTAATCACTCCTAGTAATACTTTGAAAAGGTAACCTTAGGAGGTGATTAACATATATGTTTAGAATGACAGAATAATTGTTTGTTGATTAGCTTAGTGTTTGAACAAATAAACAATAGATTAACCCAGGAAGAATGCTTCTCAAACTTGACAACTGGTGGACAATGCTAACCTATAATATGTCATCTTTTCAAAGAACAAGCAATGTACTTATTGAAACATCAAAGGAATCTAAACTTCTGGTATAAACTGACACTTAATAGTTAGCCTACCATGTAGCACTGCTTTATCATCCTTGATTTCCTTATATTTTCCCCTTTGTTTTCCTCCTTGATTGCTGTGCCATTTCTTCCTGAAAATACTCATTCATACCTTAGGGTCACGCCATGCTTTATCAAGGCCTTGTGGTAGAATTCCTGTTGCCATAGCTTCTACAATCTCTCTTCTATCCTTTTTCTCTTTCTCGTCTCTTCTTGGGCTAGTCCTTCTAAATGTCTTCCTCACTTTTGCTTCCTAGGATGCTTTTCATTTTTCTGACACCCCCCCCCCACATCACTTGTCACATCTTTTTCTCCTTCCTCCGGTATCACAACCCTTCACGGTAGCTTGCAGTTCTCCTCCCGCATCTCGCCATCCATTCTGATTCATCTCAGTCTGTTGCTCCTTGTCCTCAAACCTCTACTTCCTTTAAAGCATGACTCTAACTCAGCACCCCCTTCCCTAAGAGTCCCACGTCCAGTTGTACCTATAATTGCCATCAGAAGAGAGGGCTCAGTACAGGGACCTTCCACACAATTCCCACATTCTTGCTTTTCCTGTATTTCTGATGGAAAGTCAGTTAATGAATTTCAGAAGATTAATCTGGAACTTATGGTATTAGCCTATCTTCAGAAAGTCCCCATCTCATCTCAATTATTTTCATTTTATTGCTCAGAATATAATAAGCCTAATTAAGAAGTCGAAAGTTGATTTTTTTAATTTTAAATTCGACAATAAAATAACACTAATCAGCACTAAACAATTTAAAGTATGCTGAGCCTATCTGACTCGTAGCTTATCCATTTTTATGAAAACAAACATACCAGGATTAGAAACACATACAGTCAGTGACACTCTAACCTGCAACCTATTCTTCTCAGTGGGCTATCAAATGGCAGTGGTTATTTTAAAAAGAGCTGACTTTAACAGAACATTTGCTCTTTGCCAGGTGCTATCCTAAAAGTTTCAAATGTATCAACTGAATAAGTCTTCGTTATGATATCATGAGGTATATATTATTTTTATCCTCTTTCATACAGATGAGAAAATTGAGACAGAACTTGAGTAATTTCTATGGGGTCACCGACCCAGAGTCACCCCAGACCCAGGAACTTGTGTTCAGAGACTGCATACATGAGATGCTCAAAACCGCATGATCTATAGAGACAGACAGGTGCCCTTTATTCTAGAAATGCTCACTAAATTAGTAGGTGGAGTGACCAGTTAAGAATGTAGGTGATGAGAACGAGAAAGGATTGGTTGGGTCAGCTTTTCCCATCATGGTTCCAGACGGTCAATTATTGAATGTGGTTGAGGCTCTCAGAGCACCAGGGAGGAAAACGTTTGTGTGAATTGGGTCACACAGATCATGTGAGCATCATATATAAATAAAATCACCCAAGATAACCTCTAAGTATCTAAGTTTGAGTCATACACTGATTCGATGAAAGTATTATCAATAAAACTACAATGTTACATTGGTTTTAATGATACATGTTTGATTACATACATGTACAAGGTCTGTCCAGAATGTATCCAGCAATGGAGGACATGACACTAAGTGAAATAAGCCAGTCAGAAAAAGACAAACACCATATGACTTCATTCATATGTGGAATCTAATGAACAAACTGATTTAACAAGGAAAATGGGGACAGATTCATACATGGAGAGTAGAATGACAGCTGGAGTGGGGGAGATTAGGTGGTGGAGGGATTGAGCTGAAAGGAAAAAGGACTAATGGACATGGACAACAGTGTGGCGATTGTTGGGGGTAAGAGGGTATGAGAGGACTAAATGGTAATGGAAAAGAAAAAAAACACAATAAAGATTAAATTAAAAAGAAAAATAGAAACATTTATTGAAGAAGATACAAGATACAAGAAACACTGTACACAGGACAATGATGCCTCAGTCCCCTTCAAAGTAGGCACCTTGGGATCTCACACAGTTCTCCCAACTGCAGCACAATGTTCTGTTCTTTCTGCTCTGGTAGCAGAAGCTGCAGAACAGATGTTGCCAGAACACGTTTCATGCCAAGATCCTGCATCAGAAGCTCAGACACAGCAGTTTTTGGAGTCCCCAGGTCAGCTTCTAGTTCTCACACCGTCAGTCGCTGATCTTTGCTGATTGCAACTGTACATGTACAATGTACTCAGGTGTACTGCTTGTTGCAGCTCTTCCAGAATGTGGATCACTTTCAACAGATTCTCGACCATCTTTGAAGCATTTGTGCTACAATTTTATTTGTGCTGCACTCATTGCATCACCCCCGAAAGCCTTCTGAATTATCCATATAGTTTCCGCGGAGGAATGTTCAAGCTTAATGCAAAATCTGATGCAGATTTGTTGCTCTGTTATTTCAGTCATTTTGAATGTGATAACCACACAGTACACATGCTCACTCAATGATGTCTACCGCCCCCACTGACTAGTACAGTGAAGTCATCGTTGTTCACACATGCACATTCCAGTCCGCTCTCCTTGGCTGCCAGGTTACATCGATGTCACGAAAACCATTCTCATTACGTTAACAATGGCTGGACTTTTCCCAGACAGTCATACATTCAATATTTACACTCAGAGGATTTTTCTACATTAACATTTGTTTGAATAAAGTTCTTTGAAAAAATAATTGTAAAGATTTCTAATTTTAATTATTTGTTTTTACTTATTTTGGACATTATATAATCCACTGGATACCCAATTCAAAATTAAATATATCATTCCCCACTAATGAAGTATGACTGAAGAGATCAAATTTAGTAGACTGTGTTTAACACAATATATTTATAAAATTGATATATATGTGTTTACTTATACAAATATATAGATTTTGAAACTGTTATATCTTAAACAACAGTGTAATAGCTTTAGCTCATATTTATGGAGTATTTACTGTATGCTAAACATTATGCTATTTTTTTGCCTGCATTATATAATTTTATTCTCCAAACAAACCTTTGAGATAGGTTCTATTATTCTCATCACTAGGAGGAATAGTTCAATATTAAATAACAGGTAGAGCTAGAATGCAGACCATTTAGAATGCAAGTCAGACATGAGGAAGCTAGGTCCTGGCGGACCCTTGCTGTGCCCAGTCCCATGCCGTAGAAGATCTGGCGTGGGGACATTCAGGACCTGGCCAGGATGACGGGAGTGGCACTGAGAGGACTCGGGGCATTAGTTACTCACCAGCTTGGGGTCCCTCATCAAATCATTTTAATATGTTCATAAAAATCTTGCCATTAATTGCAAAGCTGTTAAATAACAGTACCTAAATATTTCCTTTAATTTTACTAAGAGAAAATTCTGATGCATTTCATCCCAACCCAGGACATTTGATTTTCAAACACCAAAATATCTGAATATGCAGGAGCATAAAAGCTTATTGTATGGATTGGAGGAGGAAAAGAGGACTCAGTGACTCAATAACAGGGGGAGGTAGGTGGAAAAGGGTATGGAGAAATGATACTGGGGGAGGAAATAAAAAACTGAAGAGGCAAGTTGAATGACTTTCAGACTGGTAAGGCTTTTGGGAGGGATGTGGTCATTTTGCACTTAAATTGCACTTAAAGATAGTTATAACATAGAAAAAAAACTGAAAGCACAAAATCAAGACAAAACCCGAGAGCACTTGGAAACAAATTAAATTAGTGCAGGCTCACAAGAGAGTGAAATATTAAAGAACCATCTCTCTCTGCAGACCTCTTGCTCGTTTTTAAGTACAAAGCAGACATGCTAACACATGATTGGAAATTTGGTATAATATTCTTTAACCACAGGCCAGTGTTTTGGAAGAACATCATGTCTTTGCCTGGAACTAAAGTATAATATGTCATTTAATATGGAGTATTTATTTATTAAGCTGTAGGATGCATATACTGAATTAAAGGAGTCATCTGAACAGTGCTATAACTTTGTAAGAGTCGTTACAACTCTTAAATAATTGAAGAATTAACGATCAATACCACACAGAGTATAGAGCTGGGTAGTAGAGCTAATTACTCCCATTTCCACTGAGGCAAATGAGATTGTGAGAGGTTAATTAACCAAACCTTGCTCCCAAAGGTAGTAAGACACGGAGTCAGAATTTCACCCTAATTCTGTCTCACACTGAAGTCAGTGTTCTAAAGAACTGTGTATATATGAAGAAGTTCCTTGTTTATGTCTACTGACAACATTTGTATGATTAAAAAAAGAATGACACAATTTTCTATCAAAAAGGGGAGTAAGAAAATAATCAGATTCGTGATGATCTGCTGCATATGTACAGGGGAAGCCAGAAGAGCTGTGTGGTGACTGCGTAAATGTGAAGACGACCTTTCCTAAGAGATTTCCACAGCAAACACTCTCCTGCTAACACTCAAATTCTACCAGTTGAGAGTCTTCCAGTTGGGTTTAAGAGCTGTCCCTAGTACAATGTATTTTGGGGTAAAAACCAAAGGAAGCAAAGTTTTTCATATATAAGAGACATAAGTAGCCAATGCCTTTCCACAGCAGTGCCATGGAACGGATGCTGACGGATCAGTCAGGAGACCCATGTTTCAGTTCCACCATCGCCGCTGACTAACCAATTGGCATTGGTTGTGCCGTTTGGCCTTTCTGCGCCAAGTTCTTCATGCAGTGGAGGTGACAATGCCTTTCTAACTACATGGCAGCATTGCTGTAGAAAATTCCATGTAATAATGTAAGCTAATGTATTCTTGCAGCTACTTGCCCCATTAGCCTGCAAACTCTTAGACTTTTCTTGGGTGGAAAGAGGATAGATTCATGTTCTCCATGCAAAGCTTCATTGAGATAGGAAAGACAGAAAAGGAAGTTTGGGTACCTTAGGAGGGAGGGAAGGGAGAAGGGAAGGGAGGGAAGGAGGGAAGGAAGGAGGGAAGGGAGGAAGGGAGGGAGGAAGGGAAGAAAGGAAGGAAGGAAGGAAGGAAGGAAGGAGAGAGGGAGGGAGGGAGGAAGAAGAAAGACGGAGGGGGAGAGGGAGAAAGGAAGGAAGATAGGAGCAACGGAGGAAGAGAGGGAGGGAAGGAAAGAGATTTAAGTGTGAACGCCGTGAAACAGGCAGTTTCTTATTTAGGGTTCCCGCTGCGGGCTTCAGCTTCCAACGCCTGCCTTGGCGCCATTTCTCCTGTGTCACGGGGTTCGCTTGCCCGCGCTCATCCTGAATGCTGAGCCATGCAGAAATCATTCATTCATAGCTTGGAAACCAAATAATGTGGGAACATTTTCAGAGTAGAGATAAATTGTGACTGCCATCTTACCACGGTCACCTTAGCTGGACCGCAGGATGAATTTAAACTAATCTGTCACTTTAAACCGATAGAAGATAGGACTTGGGCTTTTCTCCAATAAAAATCAGTTGCAGAAAAATAACTTCGTTTCCTTAGCATGCAGCTTCATACTAAGAAGTATCTCATACTTAAGAACTGTCTGTCTAGCTCCTAGTTAATAAGCGGTGGCTTGTCCTAAAGGTACCCAGAGCACAAGACATAAACTGCAACTTTTTTCTTCTAAATTTATTTCAGCACATAACTAAAGTTAATAATTTTAAGGGGATCACGTAAATTATTAACACATCTATCACTGTGTTGTATTTACTATAGCTGATGCTTTTATTTCTATTTTAAATACCAAAAATACCCCTCAACTTGAGAAATAATATTTTTAAAACTATGAAATGTTAAAAATACCTCCTTTATAAACTCATGATTCTAGTGAGAAGTGAGATAATATTTTGTTCATTGCTGTACTTCCCACGTGTTATAATTGCACAGCAATTTATTGATCGACTATACACTGAAATGTCTTCAATATTTATACCTATGAACTTTTCCACTGCCTTTTCTCTCCTAATTTCATTGAAAAAGCTTACAGATCTAAACATAAAATAATCTTTAATTATTATGCAATTTTGGCTACATGGGAAACTGACAGCACTCCTGATACCTAATAAAAAATCAATATAGAAAATTGATAACTCCCCAAGTAGCTTTTGTTCCTTTAAACAGGAAGAATAGACATATGAGAAAAAAGGAGAGATTTTGTTGTCCAAAGATGCCAGTTAGATATTGTATTAGTAATGAATATATAAAATAGTAATTGATTCAAAAGACCAAGGATCTATCCCCTAAAAGTGTCTTTGTATGACCCCCAAAGTCAGATAATGCTGATGGGTTCCAGGACAGCCACTGTGTTCAGACGTGACTGTCCTTGTCCCACCAGCCAATACGCCTACCAAAGCAAACAGCAGTGGCTAATGCGTGTAATGTGCCCCTTCTCTCTACTCAGGTTTTTACTTGCCCATTTGCATCATTGTATTTCCAGGAGGTAGAAACAAAAACTCAATGGCGGCACAGTAACAAGATCAGAACCTCTTTTGAAATAAACGTGGGTACATTCCATAACTTAATGTGAAATTCCTTTATTTCACACAGAACCAAAATCATCATTAATTTCAAAGTAAAAATTTGAGTCTACAAATATAAAACTCATGTTTACTCGTCTTTCACTCACATATGTATGTGTGCTGTGTTTGTGATATACAACATATGTATAGTGTAAAAATGTTAAGCGGCATGGCTCATTCTTTTATGGTTTTTGAATTTTTTTTTCCATCTTGGTAGTGTTAAAATCAACATATTTGGCTGCACTACATGTACAAATACTATCCCAAACTATGATCAAGTACTAAGTGATTTTAATATTTTCTAAAATAAAAGAGAATTAAAATCAACAGCTTTGCAAATATGTTCATCGGGTGTCAAACTTATTTAATATAGATTTTTGTTCTAGAATTAGGGCACTAAGTGGGGTATCATTTTTCAATATAAAACCTATACAAATTTGATTTCATCTTATAAATGTCCATGTGCTAAATGGTACCTGTTATACAGTATTTTCCAGAGAGCGTCATGCTTTCAACAGGAGATAGTGATTTTTAAATAGCTTCCTCAAGGTATAATTGACAAAAAATAAATCGCATATATTTAAAATGTATCATTTTATATTTTAATATATGTACACAATCAGGATAATGAACATATCTACCAAATTCCCTTCATTTGATACCTCTTTCCCCTTTGATTCATACCTTCATCCCACCCACCCCTCCCCCTCCACCTGTCCCCAGGCAACCGATAAGCTGCCTCCTCCCACTAAAGATTGTGCTCGCTCGGGTGCGCTCTCTCACTCTCTCTCCTTCCTTTTGCACACACACACACACACACACACACATCCTGCTGGAAACCTCTTGGTCCCTTTTAAGGTAAATTAGAACTAATTAAGAAAAAACTGTTGCAATATCTGATCAACAAACCGATTTCACTAAAGAGGGGGATTAAAATTACTTTATGCCTTGACTGGTGTGGCTCAGTTGATTGGACATCATTCCACAAACCTAAAGGTCACCAGTTCGATTCCTGGGCAGGTCATGTGCGTGGTTTACATGCTAGGTCCCTGGTTAGGGGCATGAGACAGGTATCAGTGTTTCTCTATCAGTGGTTCTCTTCCTCTCCTCCCCTCTCTCTAAAAATAAATATATAAAATCTAAAAAGATTACTTTACATTTGATTAGTGTTTTCATAACCTTTCAAATTTCCCCCGTCCATCATTCATTTGCTCCTCACAAGCTATTATTAAATTTATTTACATATAATACATATTAATGATTCTCTGACAAATACAAATCCTTCTAACATTGCACAGTAATTTCTAATTAACTCAACACAGACCTGTTTTTATTGCCTTGCTATAATCTATTTCATCCTCCTTTATTATATAATGTGTTTTTACCGTTTCGGACTGTTCTGTAGAGTTCATTGCATATTCATAAGGTTTATATATTTTTGCTATTGGAAAGAGTCGGAAGCTCAAAAGCATTAGTTCTTCATTCCTCACCCTTTCCTTTTCATAAAATCAAAGAAATTTTCCCACAACTGTAATTCACACATTTTCTCCCGGGTGTGAATAGTTGGCTTTAAGAGCCTCTAAGAGCCTTTTGAAGTAGCACAGTCAGAAGCTAAATGCCACCTTGTCATCTCTCTGTATCCTTCATTTTGGCTGAGGCTGTCCTCTCTAGCCCCAAACCTCAGCTCCCCTTGCCCGCTGCTCAAGCCGGGGGCAGCACACGTGACACCTCTGCACCCTCTGCGGACCCCTGCCTAGAAGGGGCATTGCGAGGACTAGGTGAAAAAAGCACATATAAACATATGAATGTTGGACGCTCAGTGGTTAATAAACAGTAGCTATTAATTTATTATTCTTGTCTTGTAAAAATATTTTAATAACTTCACAAAACATACTTTCTTACAAGCACAGGCATATTTTTAATTTTTCTAAGTAACAATTCTCTGCCTTCCCATGCTTTTCAGTATTTCAGGATTAATTATCATTATAATGTCTTCTTCATAGCTTGGCTTTTGTTTTAAAACGTTCCATTTAGTAGAATGCTTTCTTTTTGTATTTTAATAACAGTAGGAGAAACTTGACTTTGAGCAATCACTGCCTTAAGTTATTTTCTGCCCTAATATTGAAAAAACAAATATTACACCCTAAAAGCAATTTGGTATCAACCAAGCCAACCTGCCTTTCTTCTTCTGAGGTGATCTTTTTTTTTTTAAATTCAACAAATATTTATTAAGCATCCACCTAGTACAAAGCCTATTGGGAAATATAAATATGACCTAGATGTAGGCTGTTGGGGCCTTGCCATGTAGCAAATAACTACTTCTTCTCTTTTTAAAAACATCTTTATTGTATTTTTCCATTACCACTTAACCCCCTGAAATCCCCCTCCCTCTTGCAATCCCCACACTGTTGTCCGTGTTCACGAGTCCTTTTTCCTTTTTTTGCTCGATCCCTCCATCCCCAATATATAGACAAGATCCTGAACAACAGGACACATTGCAGTGAGAGGACTGGATCAGAAGACTTACGTGGAATGCTTAGATCATACCCGGTTCATAGTGCCTGCTCATTAGAGGTTAGTACTTTGCTGTGGCATCAAAAGAGCCAACCAAGGACATGGGGAGAGGCCTCAGGGTCCTGAGCTGCCAGCATCGCCAGCACTTAGGTGGGCGTCTAGAGAGGAGCTTTGCTTTGAGCTCCAGGGATACCCCAAGGTGTTTCTACAGTAAGCAGGAGCAGAAGAGAAGCAACTGACAGCAAGGTGAGCAAGAGAACTAATTCTCAAAGCACATGAGATGCCCGCCACAGATTCCTGGTGGTTTGGGAGGCATGTGGCCTTGTTGATACTCAGGCTTTGTCAAAAAATAAAATAAAATAAAATGCCAGTAGCCATTGCCAGAGGCGGATTAAGGTCGGTGGAGGCCCCGGGCGCAGAAGAAAATATTTAAACATGCTATCAGGTTTTACCACCGATTGTAAACTTGTACGTGATTAAAATTACACATACTTGGTGTCATTAGAAAAAAGTGCAAAGTTGGGGTTTTGTGGGGCCTTCAGACGTCGGGGCCCGCCGTGCGCGCCCGATGTGCCCGCCATGAAACCCGCCTCTGGCCGTTGTTCTGCCCCAGTCTCAGAACTTACTCTTCCTGAGATAGCGTAGTAAGCACCCTGTGTGATGTCAGGTTCTCCTAAATTCATTTAAAAAAAAAAGGGCACCTTCTATATCAGTCCCTCACCTATTTCCCCCAGTTCTAGTAAGAGAAGTTCTGGAAACATCTTTAATTCCTGCTTCAAAATGCCAAAGACTCCGGTTTCTAATGTTCCCTATTACTATTATGAAATCCCACTAACGCGAGTTGTTTGACCGACCCTGCTATATTGTGCTGGAAATACCACCTTTGTTCCAGGTGCCATGGAAGAAAATAAGTGTAATGTCCAACTTCAGAGAGTTTTTATATTTTCAAAATTCAACTTCAAACTCATTAGTTCAGCTTACTGAAAGTGCCTGGAAGGTATACCACATCGCGTTGTGAAATATGTATTGAAGAGGTGACTTATAATTTAGCAAGCACATTCTGTCAGGGCTTTGACAGAGACTACTGGGAATAACTCTGGTCAGCTGCATTCAGAATTGTGAGACTTCGTGCTCACTGATGAAACAGGGGCGGCAGACTAATGGCTGATGTGGGCTGCCAATCACATAGTCGGACATCGGCAGCCATCGTCCTGTCTCCAAAAGAAGCTGCTGTGTCTTCCTAACTCAGGGCACAGCTCTCTCTGTGCATCCCAGTTTCCTTTAATACATGTATCTTTCTGAAGAGAAAACGTTTTCTCTTTAAGACTTTATTATAGGATGGCATGTATTTACTTCCATTGTTTAAAAATAACATGGACTTCTCTGGCAAAGCCAAAGACGAAATCTCTGTAGGGTTCAGTGTAGCTTCCCCATATGCATTATATTCTTATTGGTATAAACACTAATCTAATTCTACTATAAATCCCCCGAGATATTGTATTTTAGTAATTTGACTGAATAGACGCAGATTTCGATGGCTTGTTTGGACCCTCAGTTTCAAATGTCAGTGAGGAGATGGTGTCATCCCCCTACTTTTCTTCTGTGCTTACAAAAATGCCCACAATACTTCTACAAAATATTTTTTCTTATACCACAGATTTACCTCCCGTCTGTATTGTACCTATTTTTGCCAGACCTAATTTTGATGGATTCCTTTGTATGTTTAAGCACATATGTTGCTATGTCATCACATACTACTTACCAAGTATAACAGACAACCAAATTGGACTTTACGTTGAGGGAAAATGACATTTTCATGTTGTACACCATAGAACATATTGGTGGTCTGTGGGAACTTTGGATAAGTCACCTTGAGAAAAACTGCATGGTTTCTGTAGTCTAGGGGAGGAGCTAAGCTGTGTGTGTGTGTGTGTGTGTGTGTGTGTGTGTGTGTGTGTGTGTGTCTAGATGATTGTTCAGATACTGTCACGTACGAAAACTGTATAATTCCCTTCTACTGTTGTTTTCTAATACTCTAGTCTTCCTAAGGTTGGGCCAAGTCATCTTCCTGCAGGGCCGTATCCCAGTGAAAAGTCTCCTTTGAGACATTAGGAGCTCTCTTAGAAACAGAGGCCAGAACAACCTCGGTAAGGTTTCGTTTTACTTCTTCCCATGATATAGTCCCATTTTCGGCATAAGTAATGTATATAAACCTACCCAGCAACTGGAAGAATCTCCACCTTGACCTCCTATGTCATGCAATAAATGTTATTAGGATAGAGAGGACCAGTGGAAGCCCCTAGAACTTTCTGTCCCTACTAGAATAGAAAACCATGGTTATCCCACGTGCCTAGGGAAACTGGAGAGATAAGAGCCACCAGCAGAAAGCAGATGGATCTCAGCAAGTAAGTATGCACTATCATAACCTTAATCAGGTGATTACACTAATTACAGCTGCTATTCTAGAAACAGTACATCTTTATTGGAACGAATTAGCAAAGCCTCTGGTACCTGGATGCAGCTGGTATGGGCGTATTTCTCTGCATTCTTCCTTCAAAATTGGGAAGGTGTGGAGGCAGGAAGCCATTTAGGGCAGTAGAAAAAGTGACAAGAGGGAGGAGTTGCAAGTGTGTGTGAGCTGAGGCCAGGAGAATGTTTCCCCCGCTTCCCTCAGGTGTCCTGGCCCCCTACAGGTAGGCAGGGCCTCCTGGCCAGAGGCTTCCCGGGACAGGCGCAGAGCGAGCCAGACTCAGGCCGCATTCCTGCTCTCGCCCCGGCAGGATTACCCCAGCAGCCCAGAATACAGCGTGCCCATCGCCTTCTTTCCACTTGTCCTTTTTTTTAAATGAGTACCAATACACTGACTTGAATTCTGCTAGAAAGGGGCAGGCACACTGGAGTTTGGAAGAGAGGAGGGCGGGAGGCCGGGCGGCGGCCTTCCATCTGGGAGCGAGGAAGAGCTGATGGGGCGGTTCGTGCTGTGTTGACGGGGCGCTGCTTGTTTCTGAGACACCGTGGTCCTCTCCCATGTGCATCTACTTCCCTTCTTAAAACACCCAATCCATTTATTTAAATAATTAATGAACAGAAGCTACAGATCCTCAGTTCTACCACTCAGTGAGAAGGTTTCCTAAAAAGCCTCCATTTCTTCCTTGATCCTGTTCCTACAAAAAAAAAAAAAAAGCAAAGTGCCTGCCGCATATTAAGGATTAGAGCGGATTAGCCGCGCAGGTGCAGTCTCAGGTGTCTACAAATAGACACCCAGATGGAAAGAGCAGGGCGGTGGCTCGCGGCCTCGCAAGACCACACAGGTGCGCCGTGGTTCCACCCACAGGAAGTGAGTGCGTCGGCGGCAAGACGGGAAGTGGGCGACCTGCGCCCACTTGGCACGCTGATGCTGACCAGAGGGACGGCCCACCGCGGTAGGCGCAGTCTGGCCGGAACTGGAGGCACAGAGGTGCTTCGCTTTGGGTTCTGATGGCTGGCAGGCAGCCATGGGCTGGCCAGGTGCCTCTGTCCTCCTCAGCCGCTTGTGCAGGGCGCGGGAAGGCGGGTGTTACCTAACGGGATTGAAAGATGCTTGGAACCAAGTTAACGTTGCAGTTCTGCACCAAACTCCAGCCTGGGCAAGTTTGGACCTTAGTGACATTCTACAGAATCCCACATTTCTTCACGACATTGATGACTTCACGAAAACGGACCTGAAGAGGGAGAAATAGGAATCACATTAGATGATGCGATGAGACACGTGAGCCAGAAGGTGGGGGAGACAAATCCTATGGACACTCAGGGGGGCCGTCACTTCATGACGTTTCTGGGATTTGGTTGGTTTGGAGATGACCTCCAAATGAAGATAAATTACTGCATTTCCACGTTTTACTCTTCAAAAAGGGTACAAGGGTTGGTGACCTCTTTGGATTCCTGAGACAGTGCACATGCCACTTTGCAGTGTGCTCTTCTGTCAGGTTAACAGTTTTGTGTGGGACCCAGAGCCAGAGAGGCGCCTGAAGTTGGCCCTGGCTTTAATGCAAGTCACCCTGCTTCTTGAGCCTGTTGGCATGGCAGATCTAATGATGCTTACAGGGTCTGACAAAATAGGAGCTCTGGCAATTTCCAGTAGGAGAAATGCGTGCAAACACACAGGGATTGGGAATAAAACCATGGTTCTCTTACAGAGAAAACTATTTCTTTGACAACTGTTCCTCCTGCATTGTCTCTTCTCCCTCATGCTACATCTGTGTCTGCATGGAAAGTTCCAGTGACAAACTCACTTTTTCTCAGGAGGAGAAAAACTCAGACTTTTAGAGATGCTCCTGCACTATATCCCTGGAACCAAGAGGACTTTTGCAGCACCACTGTCCCATCCAGGAATGTCCTTGAAAAACAGTATGGAAGAGAAATTCCCCCAAGAGAAGAATTTTGAGCCTCATGTTTGATTTTCCAGTTTGTCTGGACCGAGAGACAGTCAGCATATGCCTCCGGTCTGATGCGCGGGCAGTGACTGACAGTGCGACTGGGTTGTCGGACACACAGAACCCAGACTGGAATATTCCCGAGAAGAGACGTGTGGCTGAACTTTAACAATGTGCACAGCATATGAAGGCTTTGGAATCCCATGTGTATGCTCATTAAAGGTCACCCACTGTGGATGCGAGTTTCAGATCTCAGATGGAAAAGATAACACGTTCTAGGGCACCAGCCTCTCTCCTCAACTGCCCTGTACTTGCCCAGCTGATTTACATGAAAAGTGCCCAGGGGCCTGCTCTGCGTGGGCCGACACATGAACTTCCCAGCTGACCCTTTTATTGCTGCTGTTGGAAACCGAATCTGCCAGCATCAGAGACCAGGACTGACCCTCATTCCGTGGGGATGTCTGGAAGACTTGGCCCGCTGCCTTTTGACTGGCGGTTTGCTTCGGGCTCCGCTACGTAATGCTGGAGCTAAGGCTTCCCCAGTAGGAGGAACCAGCCAGCAGGAGACTGTAAGGTAAGAGGGTGGAAAAGGCACCTGCTCCATCCCGGTCGCCTCCGGTTTGTCAGTACCATCCCAGCAGTGATCTCTCGTTCTAGAAGCAGCAGTCAGTTCCCAGTCCCTGACCTCTTTGGCAATCTTAGGACCGTCCTGATCCCAGGCCATCAGCTGTACCGGCAACAGCCAAAGTGTCCCCTTCTCACGGGCCCGAGCCCCAGCTTTGTAGGGCGCCCCCTTTGATATCTTGCCAACAGTAGCCAGGCAACAACCGTCTCTCACAAGCCTGCCTCCCACTCTGTACAGGCTCCTCCCTCCTGTTTCTGACTTAGGACAGCTCCAGCTTCCTCCCATAATTCCCCACTCTCACAGCTGGTACCCTCTCCCAGCACCGCTTATCTCTGCGGTGTGTCCGTGTGCCCTTTTCGTTTTTCAGCCCCTTCGATACCTTTTTAAACAATTCCCCATATTAAAATTCTGTAGAAATAACTAACATGGTCTCCATTTTCCTGACTAGAACTTGACAATACAATGAGAAAGTACATAATTATTGCCTAATTCAGCAGGATACGATTGAAAATTTGAAGTATCTCCTTGACTATACACAGAAAAAGGCTTTGAAAATAACACAGTCTTTATTTTACCTAAGGGAATTCAGATAATGGGAGAACTCTGTGACTGTAATGAACGTAGAGACCCTTTTACCGAAAGTCAGCCCTCACTGATTGTCAGAGAACATAAGGATACAGAGGGAAGAAACCCTAAGAATGAAATAAAAGCAGTGAAAATCTTCCATTTGAAATCCCATCTCATTAAAAGTTAGCAAGTCCACACTAGGAAGAAGCCCTCTGAATGTAACATGTATGGGAAAACCTGACAACTATCAGTCCTCAATTTTTATTACAAATCTACAAATAATAATTGTGATAAAAGCTCTCGCATAATGACACTCTGAAGAAGAGCCCACACAGCAGGGGAGAAGTGTGATACACAAACTGAATGTGGGGATGCCTTGAGCAAAAAGGTCCATGTCATTCTTTCTGAGAACACACACACCAGTGACATCTTTAGGCCTCTGAGGCCGGTACTTCTTCCTCAAGTGACACCGTTGGAAGACCCATACAGGCCCTCTTCAGGCCACGGCGCTTCTTGGGGCACTGAGTTCAGAGAACCAAAAGTAAGGTCCACCCCCAGCCTGCGGCTTCCTTTCTAAAACATGCGCCCTGTACCTCAGGCCTCCTGACCGCCTGCCCAGAGAGCCTGCGGCCAGTCCTGTGGACTGCAGGAGCTTGTGCCTCGGGCTTGTTGTCCGGTGATCAGACAGCACTGACAGTGTGCACCTGCTTTGGTGACTGCAGGGAAAGGGCTTGGCTGTGGAGTGTCACACACTCTCACAAACTGCCCCTCACAGGGAAGCAGGACGCCTGAACGGGAAGAGGGGCCGGGAGCTGTAGGCCCAGAGGTGCTCAGCCATCCCGGCGACAGTGCCAGTGAATGCAAGAGCTGGGATGCCAGCCCTCGTGACTGGAAGAGAGTTAAAGCAGAGTGAAGCACTGACCACCGGGGAGTTTGAGTGCGTGCCACAGTGCATTAAAAACACAAACCAAGGCATTCACATGTGGGGAAAGTCTTACTAAATATGATATGATGGGAAATACAGCTTTTCTCTTAGATATAACCTTATGTTGTAAATCACGTTTCAGATGTTATATCAATTATTTTATAGAAAAAAATTACAAAAAACTTTAATTAATCAATTTAGTCACTGTGGAATATGAAGCTATTTAAAAGCAATGGAAGAATTTTAATAATCAGACAGTGTACATTAGGATACATACTTTCCCTGGGATGGAAAGTGTTTATATAACTAAAAATGCAGAGATATTGGGCCTTTTGTTAATCTGACATAACCGTGACTAAAAAATTAATATAGTAAATAATCTTAGCTAACATAAATTGATCGAGATTTTGTACATTGAAACCATCAGTATGGTATAATACCCATTGGAAATAAAATAGAGCTTTAGGAGTTTAAGCTGTCAAAACTTTGCCCCCCATTATTTCTTGAAAAATATAAATTTAGCTCTCACATTTGTAACTCAACTGTCCTTTCAATTAAAACAAAAAACAAAAAACACTTTTATTTGAGGTAAATTGCAAAAAAAAAAAAGGCTTTGTGTGAAAAATACTCAGTAGAACCTATCAGCAAATCGAAAAGTTTCTGGACTAAAATTAGACTTAGGGCATCGCCAGGAAAGCAAGTATTTTCATGGTAAAGGTTTTGAAACACGTTCTCCTGCAACCTGGGTTAAGGGGGGTTTTGGAAGTTAAGAGGTAAATGAATAAACAGCGGCTGGGGTAGGGGGTGGACTTGGAGATCCCGCTCCCTGCAGGGGGCACGCCCGCCTGCCTAGGGTGTGAGACCCGGGACCTGGAGCAACCCCCGGGGTTGAAGCAGGGCTGGGGCTTGTTTCGTCCGCTGCCGCGCCTCCAGGCGGCCGTCCCGGTTCCAGGGTTGTGGCTTCGACCTTTTCATCGCATGGCACCCACAAACGAATTACTAAAAGTCTGCAGCCCCCCAAAGACCATATTTTGCTTTTTGCTGAACTGATAAAATAGCTGTAATTTTGGTGCCTTCTCAGCAGGTAGCTATTGTTGTGTTGGTTGTTGTCATTTTTTTATTTGACAATCTAAGGGAGACGAGGTCAGTGCCCTGACTAAACAGGTGCTGCAGGGTTTAGAAATGCTTTTAGCAGGTCGGTGCGCTGTGGCGTGCGGGCCGAAGGTCACTCTTCGAAAGGAAAGAACCCAGGCTGGTTGCCCTCTCTGTGCAAGGAGAATTTGCTCATTCCAGGGAGGAGAGACTACTCACCCTCTGTCAGGAGGAGAAGGGAAGCGGTTGTCCTCCTATCTAAACTCAGCTTCATGTTTTTCATGTTCCTCACATAGAGGAATGCAGGGCAAGTAGTTGTGAGGGGCCCCTCTCTGCCTCTCATCACCTCCCCCAAGGAGGGGAGAACTGAGGCAAAGGGAACCAGTGCAGTCGTTGCTGTAAGTAATAATATTTCCCTGCCTCAGAAACCTTGTGTGATTTTTGGACTAACACAAATAAATATAGATATGAACATCTGAAAGGTATGACCTTTCTACTTCCCGTCCCAGATAGGCTCATGCTCCGTAACTTTTAATTGACAGAGAGAGACCTTTGAAGGCAAAAAGGAAAGAAAGAAAGTAGATGGAAGGACTATGCCTAGGAAAGAATTATAGATGAGGCGCCTGGCACGTGGAAGCGAGAGTAATCTGAAAGACAGGAGGCCTGTGAAGATTATGAGGGCTATAGTGTAAAAAAAAAAAATCCATAAATTTTGCCTTAAAATGCCTGTGATTGTTCAACATTTAAAATCCTTGGCTCCACAATTCTCCAAGGGGAGGAATTAGACTGACAAAGCTATGCAGCCACCAAAGAAAGTACAGCGCTAACACCCACATCAAATGTGCCACAAAATGGGAAAAAAAAAAACAACCCAAAACAAAGACAAAGTAAAGCCCTTATGATGAGTGGACTCCGGGAGCTTCAGATTCAAGAGCGAGGGGAGGAGCTTAGTCCTGGGACTCCCACGCTCCTGCCTGGAACAGTGACAGAAGTGCTTTAGACGGGGAATTTGGTGCCCAGAAATGAAGCAGAGACATTCCTGGCCACCAAACGTCCGTGTGTTCCCTTACATTCCCCAGGCCCCCTTTGCAGTTAAGAGAAGCTGTGTTATGTGTGGTGGCCAGCGGGTGATGAGCAGGGTGATGTGAGTCACTGAGGGCAGGGAAGCATTAAGAGCAAACTTTCTGCTTCTTACCATGGTCACCTGAAGGCCGGATGGTGTTTCTGCCCGAGACAAGCCACCTGAACCCCGTGACTTGGAAGGAAGCTGCCCTTGACAACCGTCGGGCTCACTGCAGACTCTCAGTACGAAGTAAGAATGTGCGTGAACCCCCAAAATGTGGAGAGTGTTGTTGTTACAGTGTTACCTGTCCCGGTTCTCATGAGGGGTCATTTTCTCCCACTGGAGACATTTGCCACATCTGGAGGCCTTTCTGGTTGTCACAGTGGGAAGGGGTGCTACTGGCATTTGCGGGTGGAGGCCAGGGATGCTGCCAAACACCCTACAATGCATAGGATAGCCCCCAGCCACCCCTCCACACACACGCCACAGAATTTTCTGGGTGGGCCTAGAATCATGACTACATCATAGTAAGTACACCGTACATACGAGTTGAATAAATGATGAAATGAATGCATGTACAATGCCTCAAGAGACACCTGGAACTATGCCAAATGTTCAGTCATTTGGGGTTGTATAATTTTAAGGGATTTTCACTTTCTTATTTAACAGTTTTATGTATTGCTTCATTTCCTACCTATGCTACCTTTAGAATTCAACTTTTTATTTAATTTTTAAAGGAAAACTATAAACATAAAGGTCACATACAAGAAGGTTGAATTTTGGAGGCAGTTTCTCTGTTGGATCCATGAATGGAGAAATTATGTAATGAATCTACAATTTGGCCTGTCACTCTTGGAAATGGAACAGCCTAGATTCCTCTAGTTTTGTATTTGATAAGGATTTTTTTTGGTTGATAACAAGTCCATCTGCAGAAATATAGAAGTAGAAGGAATTTCCCCTAATATCTCAAAGGGTTTCAACACAAAGTACCAGGATCAAGTTAAAAGAAAGTCCCACAAATATAACATGTGGTTCTGAAATAATTATTCTTACCCTACCTCATCCATCGGAACAGCTCTTAGAAGCTACAGACTGTCCTATATTCATCACGAATGGTCTCTGAATGAACCACAGAACAACAATAAAGAAAATGTGAATTTGCCCTAATGAGAAACTCTGAGTACAAGCCACATTTGAGATAATTAAACAATAATGGGCATTAAGTACTGAGCAAGGATGCCAGTCTTCACTAATGAATGAGACTGTATTATGACGATATAATTAAAATGGCCGTAGTTTCTTTTTGAAATGATGAGCATAAACAAAATAGGGAAGCGTTAAGATGGGTTTATGAAACTGTAGTCTGCACATATCTCTGAAGAAAAACCTGTAGTGAAGACGGATAGTGAATAAAAAAGAATACGCTTCCTTCACATACTGGAATGAGAAACTTTCAGGGGGTAAACACAGACGTCGAAACAAAGCGAGTTCATTTTTTTAAACTGTGTTTAATAGGAGAGGAAAATACAAATGAACAATTAGAAAGTACTTCAAACTTTAGGTACTAATGACAAAATTGATACACAGTTTTGAATAAATAATATTCATGGTAGCACAAGTATTTGGTCTGTATCTTAAAAGAACATAGCCAACCAACTGAAATGAATCATTTGTAAAAAAACACGTCTCCCATAAAGAGATAAAATCCCTCTTCATAGAAATGACTGTTCAATCAAAATAGAAGAAAAATATTGAGATTATATCTCCACATATCTGGAGAGCGGGTAACAAAATCAAGAGCAATAAGCCAGTAATGTAACCAAGCTCTTCTTAATAGATTTTCTTTTACTTAATAGCATTACCCAATTAAGGGATGTGACTATGAACAGAGTACAATAGATGTTTTGTATTACGCTTTCATTAATGATTTTGACATGATGTCCCCTGATATTTAACTTCCAAAATTAACACAAATTGGCTTGTATATAAGCATAATCCTGTAGATAGGAAACTCATTTTTAGATTAAGCTGAAGTTAACCACAAATTAGTATTAATGGAGCCCATTGGCTAAGTCTCCAGTCGGCTCACATAGCAACGAAATTATGCATTTGAAGGCATTGGGTTTAATGGTAAACAAAGTATTTAACTGAGGGCTTACTAACAGGTAAAAAATGAATTTAAGTGGAAAAGTAGTGAAAAATGACAAGGAGGTGTTCTGCTGGGCTTTGGCAGGAAGGAAGTTCTAGGTATGGGGACCGGAGATTTAGATAAGGATTCCATCTCAGTGAGTTGCTATTTGGGTTTTATGTCTACTTATGTCTTTTTCTCCTAAGGCAGCCACTTTCTTTGCCTGAGGAAAGCAGTGACCACAAAAGAGTTGACAGGCTTGGAGATTCATGGCTGTTTTTAATTCTGTATTTTGTAAATTCGCAGAAGTGACCTGAAACTGGAAGTTAATTGACAGACTTTGGGGACAGGAGAATGGCCAAAATGGATAACCATGAAAAATATGAAAATATTATTTGACCATTTATTCATTCTACACATATTTACTGCGCTCCCAATCCGTGCAAGCATCGCTCTAAGAGTTCACAGCATCTGTGAGCGAGAGAGCGTACCCTCCGTCACCCCCACGGAACTGACCCTGCAGGAGGAGCATGCCCTCCCGCATCGCCTTTGCCCCAGGCGACCCTCCGCAGACTCTGACGGGAAAGCGTGGCAGACGTCCTCAAGGCTCACGCACGGGGAGGGGAGGAAGGAGGTCGCCCTCCCGCAGCACCCACTAGTTTTCTGTGTTGCATTTTGGGAAGTACAGAGATAAAAGGCACCTACAGCTACTTGGAGAAGTAGTTAGGGGCGAAAACAGGGAACGGGGCTACAGGAGCCGTGATGAAATTCCTTAGACAAATACACGGGGGACAGAGACCTGGACGGCGGGAGTGGCATGTGAAGAGGTGCTGAGGCACGAGGCAGCATGACGTGTTCTGTGAAGGGAGTGAATGGTAGGAGACGAGGGTACACAAAGACCAGGTCACAATGTGTCATAATGTGTGTCACGCAGCTGAGTTCAGCATGCTGTCATGGTGAAAGGGGACCCACAGAGGGATTCACAGGAGGAAACCAGGATGGTATTTACAGACGGCGATGAGGAAATGAGCTCTGGGACAGGACACTGATGATGACAGCAGTCGCCCTAGGAGCAGGTGAAACACCTGTGCTGACTAATACGGAGCTACTGGTCACGTGGACTATATAAATGTAAGTTGAAAGAAATTAAAGTTAAATGAAATTTAAATTCAGTTATTTCACCACATTATGCATGTCTCAGTTATTGTATAGAGCAAATGTTAAACATTGTTAACATCCAAAAAAAAAAAATCTGTGGCAGCACTGGAAACCTGACTGGGGACAAGATTCACCTCCTTTCAGGGAGAAAGGGAGGAGATTAGGCTGAAGGAGGGGAAAAGGGCGTTTTAAGGGGAGAGAACTAAATTTACATTTTTTATTCTTTTACATAATGAACTCTTTTTTTAAAATTCTAGAAAATGAAAGATAAAATATTACATGAATCAAAAGTGGGTACCTCTCATGTGATGTGGGGAAGAGAACCCAGGTCAGATGATCCTTTGTTTGAGATTAAGCCTTTGCCAAAAATAATCCCTTCAAAGTAAAATTGAAGGTCAATATTCTTTTTGTTACAACACCGTCCTGAGTAGAGTTTTTTCCCCGTTGTCTCTAAGCCAGTCATCTGCTGGATTTTCCAGTAGCGGGCCAGCCCATCCCGGTCAAGGTCAGTTGGTGTTTCTGCACCTGCACGGCCATCTCTCACATCCTGGACCTGCTGCTGCCAGAGAGACACACCCCAGGCCAGGCTGGACAGTCCTGCTGTCCCGCAGTGACAGCGGGCTTTTGGGCTGGTTCTGTCTGGACAGCTGGGAGGTGGCTCCCACTTCCCCTGCAGGTCTGTCAAACACACCTGAAGTTTGCAAAGTTCTGGAAGCCTGTAGTTAGACTGACTACCATTTGCTGTGAATTTAAAGGTGTTTCACAGAAGACAAAATATATTTTTTTCATGCTGATATGAAAAAAATATGTGTGGAGATACATATATGGTACACACATATGTATTAGGTTCAATTCTACGAATTTATACTGAACACCTGTGTATGTGTGCTGGGTTAATATATATTCATAAACCGTAAGCTGTGATTTTTAGGAGCTTACAGTGTAACAGGCAGGTCAGCCAGCTTAGGTCTAATAGTTGCCCGATGTCATTTTATTTTGTTTCTATAAAATGGGATATAACTCGAGCCTAACTGAGAGGGGGAAAAAAAAAGCATGAGGCAGGTAGTCAAAATAATGGATGAATTTTCCTATATAAAGCTTCCTATCATTTGTTGAAAACATCTAAATGATAAATTCTGATTTCTCCCAAATTCATTCACAAGTATGAATAGCCTTTCTTATTTTACGTGTAAAGCAAAGCTTTGAAGTTTTATGCTGCTCGTTAACTTTCCATTTATGTAGATACCTCATTGTTGAGGCATCTGTCAGATTAATGATGGAGACATTCTTTAAAAACATTCATTCATCCATTGGCTTAGTCTCACCAAGCCAAGAATGTCTCCTTAACTGAAATGCTTTTGATATTGTGTCACTTCCAAATTATGTATCAAAAAGAAAAACTAAGAAAAAAACCGAAGTAAAACTGGAAATAATAAATGTGCCATAAAATAAATTAATAAAAATAGGCGATGGAAACTGAAATAAAATTTAGGCTTTCAAATGATATAACTGTTTACAGGGTTCTTTCGGTCAGATAAAACTTTTCATTACTAAGCACTACCATGGGCTACTCGCCCTGTCCAGCCTCCTCTCCCCCGCGGCCCACTTTCTTTGGCTCGCTCCTACTCAGAACCAGTGCGCCGTCTCGTGCTCACCCTCTCCATGCCCTGTTTCCCGTCCACTGCGAGCCACAGCACCGCGCTGTCTCCCACCCTATCCCCAAGCCCCCCTTGCCATTTGTCTGCCAGTCTGGTAGCAAAGCCGCCCTCAAGCACAACCCGAATCACATCCTTTCCGCGACACTGCAGTGAATAGTGATTCCCATTCCCCTTTGTCATCACATTAAGCCTCGATCAGACGCCGGCGGCCCCGCCCAGTCATTGTTCCCACCGCATATCAGAAAAAACCTGGCAAGGGCGCCACCCCCTGCCCCCGTGTTTCCCGACTCCACGTCTGCACCAACTTGCACAATTCTAACGTGCCATTGGATCTCTCTGCCCAATGACATGAAGTACAGACACAAACTCCTCATGTTCACCGGCTTGGGCAAGTCCATGTTCCTAACTGTGTGAGCATAAATGCGGCATTTGTGACAGCTGTGTGTGCCAGTACCCAGGGAGTCACAGCATTTAAGAGCTGAAGAGGACCTTAGAGATTCCTGGGCAGGCCCGGTTTCTTTTTCTCAAATGAGGCTCATTAACCAATTATCTCAAGTGTCTTTCTTCCTAAGGTCACACAGGCAGTGACAGATCTGGTTCCAAAATCGCAGCTTCCTAACTCTGAGTTCACAGTCTCCCTGCCCGAAGATGCGTTTCAGACGGATCCCGTGTGACTCCAGGACACCCACGGCGCTTGTCACCACCCTTCTCCTCCCAGTGCTCCAGCCTCGTCCAGCCCTCACTTCCCTGTGTTCCCTCCCCTAGGCGCGTCCTCCATTACCTATCCCAAATTTGGGTCACTCCGTTCCTGGTAGTATTTATTCCCTAAATACCCATAATCTTTCCTTTACATTTCTCCCGTTGAATTTAACCACACACAGTAGTTGTTTATATTCTTGTTGTGCTTTGCTATTAAGAAGTAAGTTACTTGAGAGAGAATCATCATATCTTACAGGTCTTCGTAGCCCTTGTGGTTCTGGATAAATCAGTGTTCAACCGACTGCTGTTCGACCTGTCACAAGATACTGCTGGAGGAGACGCAAATTGGTTATCACTCCACATTTAATCTATCTGATTTGCCACGGTTTAAGATTTTTTTTTTTTTAGTTCAGGACTTCTTATTCTTTTTGTTATTTGCAGGACCATGGTAATAAACTAGAAATAGAGCAAATAGAAACTGAACTTCTTCAGTCACATCCAATTCAATCAAGTGGTAGGTCAGACGCTCCCAGAAATAAAGCCTCTCTCATTTCCCTCACTTCACATCGCCTGCACAGAACCACACTCAGGAGAGGTTCTGTGCCGACATCTGCGTTAAGATTAATGTTAATGCGGGGACGGGAAGCGGCGGGGAAATGGGCTCAACTGGGCCAGAATCACAGTGTTAGTGCTCAGAATTCTAAATTATACAGAAGTTTTGCTTCGTGCTTGTCCTGATTGGCAGAAAAAACGGAACTGACCTCGGCTCTTGGATTGTCATTGCGTTGTTTGAATATTCCGTGGTCACCCAAGGCACACTAAAATTGACCACAATTTGAGAGTGTGCACAGCGGAGGCCGGTGTGCAGCTGCTTCCCAGTGAAGGCTAACTGAATGCCTCACTGACTAGTTGACGCTGGCCCACCCTCGGACTCACCCCTTTGGCACCCTCTTTGATATTTATTTCCCCTGTGAGAAGGGGAATTTTGAAACTTACATTTCATTTGCTTTGTAGCAGGTAAAAGTAATGTAAAACAATTGTTCTTAAGCACAATAGTTTTCCTTTTAGAAATCATACACCTGGAGTACTTTCTGTCTTTCCTAACAGCATTCCCGGACAATCATCTTAAGGTTAGGTTTCCCATCGTGCTGAAGAGGGTGCATACGTACATCGGTGCCACGTGATCTCAGCTCAGTGTGAGTAACCCTTGAAGAAAGATGTGCTATAGTCCTCCTAAACCAAAGCATTTATCTTCAGAGCCAGATTTTCTGAAAAAAAAAAAAAAATTACCCGAGGGGAATTGTGTTATGAACAGTTCACATGTCTCAAATAATGAGAAAATATGAAATATGTTCCACTGGCTTTTGATGACCTATTGGAGTTTGACATGTTGATTAACATATGCAAATATATTCAACATCCAGTTGCTACCTAATCCTGCCCTCGTTCCCACCTGTGGGTCCACCTGTTACTACTCTTGTTTCTGTGGCTATCTCTGTTTGCACTTGGTGCGTGCTCTCTTACTTTGGGCAGTCAATTTGAGTGTGACTTGGAAGATAAAAGCCCCATAGCACTCATTAATGAAACACTACTTAAATACTTGTAACTGGTACTCACGCTAGCAACCTCGTTTGCAAGTGGCATTCCCTGAAACGGCAAAAGAAACTCAGTGTGGCAGCCTGTGGCAAATCGAAATGTGAGCCAGCCTGCGTCTTGGCGCCTCCATTCCATGCTGCTCTGCCTTCAGTGCATGTTAGGTATCCGTTTCAGAGATTATTTAGTGAGGTACATATTAATGTAAGGCACTGTGCCCTATATTGAAACAGAGTCAAAGTATCTTGATATTATATATTTAGATCACTTCAGTAAAACCAAGCCCTTCTTTAAGATAAACGTTTCTTATAACAGAAATCCATTCAAATGTTATTTAGGAGAGGTTATTAAACCAGGAGTATGAGGCTTTTACACTCATGAATCTGCTGTGTGTGTGCGTGTGTGTGTGTGTGTGTGTGTGTGTGTATTATAAGAGTAGGAAATATCCTATATCAAATGGTGCATGAAAAATATTTATTCTTCTTCGGGTTTTGTAATATCTTTCTCCAAAATTCATTTTTGCATCCCTATCGTTTTTCTCATACATGCACGCGCACGCGCGCGCGCACACACACACACACACACACACACACAGACCTAGAACTGATAAGAGATTCCATCAAGTAGCCAGTGGATTTCTGTAATAAGGCTTAGAGAAGACTAAATGATAATTCAACCTAAACATCTTCCCCAGGGGTTAATTATGGAACAATAATACCTGCATCCAAAGAGCCCGTGGTGATGCAAGAATGGGTTTGATTATGTGCAGAATAACTCTTTGAATTGCTAGTGAATAAAGCTATAATAATTTGCAGCAATATTGTTATTATCTATTGCCATGAGATTGTTCACTTGCGTTTATATAATGTCTTTCTTAGATTAATTGGAAATGCTCCATTTGAAATCAGAGCAGCCTCTAGAGAATGCTGCCAAAATGTTTTATCCATTAAAAATCATTCAAAACCCGTTAACTGGCCAATGAAAAATTTAATGCTTAAGGAAGCCCCTTCAAGACACTCACCACTTCAGGCCACCATGCACGCATTTGGCTTTTGAATTAAACCTCCGTGGAGTGTGTTTCCTGTTAGTCATGAACGCCAGCGGAAAGGAAGACCCTGTGTGATGCAGGGGTGGTTACCGTGAGGGAAAAGGCCCGTCCACTCCCTCCAGGATTTGTGCACAGAAACAACTTGCTGGAATTGGCCTCAAAAGGAAGCAGCCACCAGATATTTTAATGGTATATTTTATGGCAATTAATAAGTGTTAAACAATGTATATGGAATCCCATGGGCCCCTCAGAAAAATTCTATGACTCCTCATAAATAGTGACAATGATAACAATGGCTCTTGACTCAGAAACTGCGGCCCACCGAGCGCGCTAGGCTCACGCACGGGCCCAGTCTTCAAAAACCGTGGTGCCGCGCCGCCTGCCCCTCGGGAGCAGGGCGCTCGCTCACCACTGGCAGGAGGGGCTCGTTGAAGCCCCCTCCTAGAAAAACACCACCTGCACCCAATGACTTGTTGATGAGGAGGTACAGAGGCCGGAATCACTTACCTCACGACCCCTTCCTTCAAGAGCCGGTTCCGCTTGAATTGGGCCCAGGTCCCTGCTGTAAACTCTGCAGAAGTTCAGCTTCTCTGGGGACGCCACTTCTTCACAAACGCCGTCGCTGAGAGCACCGACGCCACCCAGCCAGCCTCCGCCCTCTCAGTGTCTGTTTCTTGCCTAACCCGACCAAAGACACGGACCTCCACATTGTGGGTAAGGAAACCGAGGATCAGAATGAATGCAGGAAATAACCTTCAAACACACAGCTTTTTATAGCTCCATGCTGTCTGACTAAGAGGATGCAGATCCAAATTCTAAAAGGTCCTATTTCCTAATGAAGGATTATTTCAAATACAGGGGTAGGCAGACCTATGTCTAGACCTGATAAAATAAATATAAGAATCTTAAGAAAGACGGAAATCTTACCTTTTGCTACAGAATGGGTGGACCTGGAGGGTATTATGCTAAGTGAAATAAGCCAGTCAGAGAAAGATAGGCACCATATTATTTAACTTACATGTGGAATCTAATGATCAAAATAAGCTAACAAACAGAATAGAAACAGATTCATTGATACAGAGAACAGACTGAGAGCTGTCAGAGGGGAGGGGGGTTGGGGTTGGGTGAAGAAAGTAAAGGGACTAAGAAGAAAAGAAAAGAAGAAAACAACTCATAGACATGACAGCATGGTGATTACCAGAAGGAAAGGGGGTGGGGGAGGTAGAAGAGGGTAAACGTGGGTAGATGGTGATGGAAGGAGACTTGACCCGGGTGGTGAACACACAGCACGATGCACAGATGATGTGTTGTAGACTGACATACCTGATACCTATGTAAGTTTACTAACCAATGTCACCTCAATAAATTCAATAAAAATTTTTTTTAAATCTTAGAAAAAGGAAAGGCAAGTAAAGAATTATCCACATCACCTTTTTAAAGTAATGATTAGCTCTGTGCTCAACTCATATATGAAGGTAGCAAATTTTAATTCATTCGTGCACCATTCCATTAATTTAAAATTTTAAAAGGTCTAATATAAGAAATAGCAAGTAAGGAAATAACGAAAATGTGTGCTATTTTAAAATGCATGAAGGAAAAAACAGCCTGTGAATGAACAAATTCCATCTCAAAAACCTGTAGCTATCGGTTGGCATAACGTTAAGCACAAACGACAGAACTTTGGTTGTTTTCCACTTTTTCATTCTGTCCTCATGCTTGTTTAGAGAAAGCATGTGTTATTCTGTTGACATAAGTATTTATTAGTAGAACAAACTAAAAATATTCCTTTCCTACAAAATTTACATTCAAGAAGCAAGAAACTAAAATGCACCTAGGATCTTACTTTGTACAAAAGTCATGGTCCTATGCAAAGTGGGGCTGAAAGTTCTACACAGTACTGTTGCTAACAATTTTTTTTTAATTCTAAAGTTAGAGCAGTAAAAGTCTTCCTTAGCAACAAGATAGTGCAGTACGGAGGTTATTTGCATAATGAACTTGGAAACTAATATATTTTATATTTCCATGTCCTTATAATAACACTAATGCTGTAGAACACATGTGATTTCTATTATAAGTAATTTGTATTATAACTTATAAAGGGTTCTGTAACTTACAGGGCCAGGGTCCCAGGATGAAATCCAAGCCTTCCTGTTGCAGAGCATGTCATTTTGTTCATTCTCTCCCTAGTGCGGTAGATGTTAGACCTCTGAGCCCCGCTTTCTTGGAATTCAAATTAGGAAACATTATAACAGCAATGCAGTTAGATGATTTGGCCAATAGTTGTTAGATTTGTTTGCTGTTTTTCTGCATTAAAATACAAAATTGTAATAGATGCCAGAAAGTAGAATTAGATGAGAAAAAGTCAAATATACTATAAATTCTGAAAGAAGGCTCAAAATTTGAAAGATGCATTTTGCCAAACCACCGAATCACTGACCGGTCTCAATCACATATGGAAATCAGAGACAGGAAATATTCTGAATCAACCAATTTGTCATTTCAACCAATTTTTTTGCCCAAGCCATATATCGTAACCCCCATCTAGCACCATGATGACAATACAGGGATAGTGTGTTAGCTCTGGGCACAGGGGCTGTTCGTTGCTTGAATCTGGGCAGATGAGACACTTGATATGGTCATTATTTTCTTCACTAGTACACGGATAAACCAAAGAGCTACTTGGAAGAAATTTACTCATTTTCCCTTAATGGCACAAGCTATTAAAAAGACTCAAACTCAGTGGAAAAAACTATTTCAGCTGATGAATGTAGCTGCTAATGAGTAGCCACTGGTCAACAGGGCACCGTGAGTCATAACTTGCAGAAGAAGCCAACATTTTGATATAATAACCTGTGCTGGGAAATTTCCTGAGAACCTTCTACTCCAGGAAGCTTGATGAAGACAAGGAGATGGGCATGATGAACTCCAACGGAAACAGATGTAAACCCCTTGCAACCACACTGATCGTATTGCTTGTCCTTTTTATAGACTCATTAAAATCACCACACTCTTAACAGCCACAAAATGAGCCTGCTAGCTTTGGGGGCTTTCTCCTGTGGCTGAGTTCTGGGTTGCCGGCAATGTTCGCGAGGCGGGGTCTGCCTATGAGAAGGTAACGAGCACAGTGATTTAAGCAGGAGAAGAGCATTTGCTGCTGCATATTAAAACACTACTATATTTGGTTTCCTAATTAGCACCACCAAGAAGACAAATTTCCTAATTAGGGCCTGGGCTGTAAGAACTGTTGCTGGTAGGAGGTAACTTGCAGGTCATGTAAATGGAATACAAAGCTAGGGAACCTCTGAATTCTTGTAAGCAAAGCCAGGGCATTGCTGAGGGCAAGGAGATGCCCCGCCTAGATTCTGAGGACTGTTCTAGGTTCCTGCGCATAGACCTGGTGCGTATGAGGACACTTAACCTAGCCGCACTCAAGTTAAATTAGCAAGGGGCCCCTACAAGTCTCCTTCCTGTGCGCTTTGAGTCTTTAGTCTTTAATTATGTTGTAAGTATTTATAGAAGTGACAGAGGCGTGACCACAGTATCAGTGTTGTCCCAGCCAGGGTCACATTTCCTCGCTCCCTTTGTCAGCCGCTGCGGCCAGAACTCTCAGAGCCTCTCTTTGTGTCACACAATAAACAGAGCATAAGGGCAGCATTGCCCAGTAGTTTTCGCTTGTTTTTATCAGGCAGCTTAAGGGAATATTCTTCCCAGTGGGCACATTTCCTGAGTGAGAAAATTACCTACATTCGTTTGGGAGAGAAAAAGAGAGAAAGAAACAAAATTACAGGACCGGGGAACAAAAAAGAGAGAAAAAGAAAAATTATGGAAACACTGTCCTCAGGGAATTCTTGTTGTTTGTCACCCGCCCAGTTGTTTGTCTCTACAGGTGAGGGCTGGAGAGACCTGCTCCACTCTCAGCTGGGGGTGGGGGGAGGGAAGCCTGGCTTCGGCCTCTTAGAAATCATCAGTGCTCATTCGTACCTGATGTCGTCTTTCTGTCCTTCCCTTCAAAAATTGATCAGGTCTGTCATGCTTGGTGGCTACAAATTTAAGAAGAGGGCAGGAGGGAGGAAGAGGAATGAAAGGATAGTAGATGCACCGTGACCATATAGGCTTCTCTGCAGTCCCCTATGGCTAGACTTGTTAGGACCGTGTGTCATAAGAGTTCTGGAAAGATCAGGAATACTTGGTTCTACCTCTGTGCAAGGTGCTTAGTACTTCAAAGAAGACAAAGGTACCCTCTGAGAGTTCTCAAACAGGCATTTGATTGAACAAGTGTGATATAAAAATGATATATATTTTTATATATGCCACAAGGTCGGTAAAGTCCATCTCAAAAGCATCGGCAAGGGTTCGATTGGAGTCGAGGCTTAAGAGAAGCTACACATAGAAGCGGCTTTGATGGGACCTTCGAGTACTGAGGTTGGAATTTTGGGCTCGGAGGGAACATGGGAGTAGAGGAACGGAGGAGAGAGAGTGCAGCATGGTTTCGAGGAGACGGTCATGACGGAAAGACCCCGAGAGCAGAATGTGCAGTAAGACATAAACCAAAGTGGAAGCTGGAACCAGGACCTGAGTGACAAAAGGAGAGGCTCGTCCCTAGTATGGCACTTGGGAAGTCACTGAGGAGTGTTATCACAGGGACAAAACGACCAAAGCTGTCACTGCAGACGTGAACTGATGATAACGTGTATCATGGATCACAGAGCAGAGAGAGAGAGAAAGAGAGAAGACACAGGGTCCAGTGGAGGCCAGGCAGGTCAACCAGGATGGCGGCATAGTTAGGACAGGAGAATGTGGGATGCACAGGTCACACGTGTGTGACTTGTGGAACCGCTTGAGGTATAGAAAGCAAAGGAGAGTGTGGACCTGCATGTGATGCCCGGGGTCCAAGCCTGGCTTCCCCCGAGCATGCGGGTGGCAAGAGGAAGAGGAAGCCGATGGAGTGAAGCCTCCAGGCTTCGACATGGGGACCCTAGGAGCTTTCCAAACAAACCACGGGAAAGGCTGAGCTTGCAACTTGGAATTTACAAACAAGATCAGGATCAATGGGTCTCATGGTTGGGGGAGTTATGTGAATGGAAGTCACAGGTAGAAGGTGTAGAAATGAATGAAACTCCCGGGAGACAGAGAATGCAGAGCCAGCCATACAGGAGGGCCAGTTATGGCACCTGTGTCAGGCATGTATTCGGGAGGTGGGAAGAGGAGGAAGCAGCAAACAAGGAAATAGGAATGTCCAAAGGGAAAAGGGGGGAAAAGTGAAGAGACCCCATATTTTCACATACATGGGACTCAATATTGAGGACTTATCAGTGGCATTCTAGTCTTAAGGGAATAAAAATAAACAATGGTAAACTAATGAAAAATTTAATGAGACCCATCAAGACCTGAGTTGCTAAATAGCACAACCATATATAGAAAAGTAGCATATGCTTATTTCCATAAGTATGGCATAGATTTGGATTTTGACCATTTATATTTGCGGAGAATATTAGGACATGGTTTTCAGGAAACATTTGCTCCTGTTCATTTCTCATTAGCGACCCCAGGATGGATGGCTGAAGGCGATAAATGGCACGCCTCGGAATGACACAGGGTGCTCATTTTATGTTTGTCTCTTCCAGAGAAGGCAGTGAATAACAACTAAAATGGTTTTAAACATTAGAAAATAACAATAAAGGAAAAAGTAATTTAGCATTAGACTGGATATACGATAGGAAGACAACCAATTTGGTGTGAATTTAAATTTTCTCCTGGAAACTACAAAGCTGCAGCTCTAGGGAGGGGTTGTGATGGGGAGATTTTGCTCTCTGTCCTCCTCTGAGGTGTCATAGAAGCCAGGTGAGCCCTCAGTGACACATGAGTTTCGTGACCACCAGAGACTCATATTCAAATGTGCAGGACAATAGGAAAATTTTTAGAAGATGCAGACACTCCATGGACCAATTACCTATGCTTCTCTACAGTATTAGCCAACATTTGGGATAAGTTTTCTGACAATGTTGCAAATATCAGCAGTCTCTTGACTTTGATAAGAGGGTAAAACTTGTAATTAGCATTAACAATCTTTTTGAAACACTCTCCTGTGATATTTTACACTACCCTGGAGGACACCATTATGGTGACATTGTCTCCTAAAGTATTATTTAAATCTACCTAAAAAGAATTACCCGGGGCTTGAAGAATGTCTAATTATTTACAACTCATAAAAAGCAAGTATGTGCAGCTACCTGTGAAAATACATTCACGTGAAATGGAGCGATGTGTTAGGATGAAAACCTGTGATGTTGGAGTCAAAAGGGGATAACAAATAGTCCATTTGACAGAAATGGACACAAGCACAACAGTATCAATGTTATGCAAAATGATTCTATCCATGAGAAACCAGTAGGAATGATAGCATCATTTCAAAGTGAATTTTATAATTTGCTCAAAGCTTTGAAACTCTCTCTGTGGTACCTGGTTGAGAGGGCCAGGTGAAATTTCATGTTGTCCCTCCCTCTCCAAATTCAGATCGGCAGGAGAAAACATCTGTAAGGATTAGATCTATGAGTTGCGACTGGTGGACTTGCTTCCGTGAGCCCATTGCTTATGGATACCTTCTCCCCCAGGGACAGCTGTGGCCTTCCTGTGTGTCTCGTTTGTGTCCTGAGAACTTGGCTGGGTGACCAGCAGGCACGGGCCCCACAGATATGGCCAGGCAGGCATGTGGGCTGCACCCCACTTGTGGCAAGGGCCAGGTCACATCCCAGAGTTGGGCGTGAACGATGATGCTCCGAATTGTCCATGGCCACTACTGCTTCTTCCTTCCAGCTTTAAAAACAAGCAAACAAACGAAGGTGGCAAGTGCCAGCCACTGTTGCCACAGCTCTGCAGAGCCCCCCAGCTCCACCGTCAGGGTGACTGTGTGGTTTCCAGTTGTGTGCTGCTCTGGCGGCGGTTTGCTGGTAAATGGACACCAGCAAACTAACCGGAACAAAAGTTTTTTAAATCCCTGACTGACTGCATTTTTTCCCTGGGACATAAATACTCCCAGCTTGGCAGGAGTCATGCTGCTGGCGTGATTCCACGGAGTCCGAACGGGGAGGGTGTGCGGATCAGCCCTGGGGGCAGCGCGACGCAGCCCCAGCGCACGGCTGACTGCTGCTGTCTTTTCACCTGTCTGCAGACTGACGCCTCCCGGGCTCCGGATGGTGTGAAGCTGAAAGAAAAATCGAACTGAGGTTTCGCACGGGTCGTAGAGACCAGTGGTTTTCGACCTTTTTCATCTCATGGCACGCATCCGCTAATTACTGAAATTCTGTGGCACACCAAAAAATATATATTTTTTGCCCATCTAACAAAAATATATAATTTCGATTTATTCACACCAGAGAGCTATTGTTATGTTGGCTGTTGTCTTTTTCTTTTTCTTTTTGGCAATCTACGGGAAAAGAGACCAGTGCCCCTGACCTGTTTTAAAAATTCCTGCAGCACGCCAGTTGAAAAACACTGATCCAAACTAACCTAAAACCTTGAAAGAATTAACACAAAGCAATTGAAAACTATTAAGACTGTAAGTGCAAACTCTGCCGATACGTCTACAGGTTTGGTAGGGAGCACCAAACCAGAAAAAAATAACTCCCCCACCTTGAAGGCACCGTGGAAACGCACAGGCACCTTCATCCCTGTGGGTGCGTGAGGCGGCTCGCACCCTGGGAACCAGCCGCACGCAGCGCGCCGCTCGCAGCGCCTGCGCCTCCGCCGCCGCAGAGCCATCAGCTTCCCCAGGAAAGACGAAAATCCCCAGGGTCCTCATCGCATCCCCAGCGCCTCTGCTGAGCACCTCAGCTTGTCGCTGCTCCTGAGCTCAGCTCCTGGGCCCTCCCTAAATGCGTCTTCATGTTCTTTCTACCTAACAGGGTACTTGCTTCTTTCTGGCAGCTGACTTATCTTCAGGAAGAAAAACTTGAATCTTCACTAGAGAAGGATGTTAAAGGAAGGAGAGGGAGACACTGTCGCTTTCTAGCTTGCGTATTATATCTGCACATGCTCCTGGACCTTTCCAGACACTCCGACTTTTCCCTCTGCTCCCAGCAAAAGCAGGTGGAAGCCGGCAACTGTGTAATTAATTATCTCCCCATTAGGGCAGAGAATAAAGAAAGATCTGGCTCTGACGATATGTAAAATTTACAGTTGGCACACAAATAATTCATCCAGTGAATAGACAGAATTATTTAATGAATGGGTATTAGTTACATAAACTTAATAAATAATTTTCTAGAGATCGCAATAAATACTTTGACTCAGAAATGTAAAAGGAAGAAAAATCTACCAATTATAGAATATGTTACCTATCCACCTTGACTTCCAGCTTCTATTACAACCATCTCCCACCTGCCCGAGCTGCTGACTGAGCTGCAGCTGCGCCTGGAGGTAACTTCCTCAGCATGGCCACGGACCTTGCAGGCCACGCTGATGTCCTTGTCTCGGACGGACACCTTGGGCAGCCTCCATTTGCCAACATTATCGAGTTGAACAGACATCGTCATGCCACCAGTAGAAACACTGCATCGAGTGTATCTGAAGTAAGCTTGCGTCAGCCTATGCATTTTCTTACTTAGGTTACAACTGATAATAAAGCCACGTGTAACCATGAACATACCTCACGGGTTGCTCGAGGCCAAGTACTGCATTGTGGCTTTTTAGCAGACACGTCTAAGGACCTTAGAATAGTTAGCACTATTGGATAGCTTAAAGCATACTGAATCTTCCAGACAGTATTTTGGTGGGGGCTAAGGTATTATTTAAAATACTCACCCCTTAAAGTAAACATATTTCACCTGGGATACGATAAGCCTGCTCTTCGCATTCATCATGTTTCCTGCGTTGGCCTGAGCACAGGTAGTGCTGAGGGGCGCTGCTTTTGTTAAACATACAGTTTCTGTGCTGTTGATTCAGGGTTTACAGAGACTGACCCTGGGGGTCTGGATTTAACCAGTGCCCGGGGAGTATTATGATCTGGTGATCTTAGGAAATGTCCCTTTGTCAGCTTGGCTGATGGTAACCAAGGCAAGCAGAGAACTCCGACGGAGAGAGGAGAAACCGGGACCAGAAGGGCTGCTCCGCCCGATAGACCTTGTCGGATCTTGAAGGCAGGGCAGAAGCCAACAGCCAGGAAAGACCTCCTGGCTGCAGTGGGGCGACCGTGGGTCCCTGCTGCCCCAGACCAACGTGCTTACTGCTGCGCACGTCGCTACGCTGAAGGGGTAGGTGCTTTTCCTAATTCCACAAACCCCCTTCATGCTTATATCATCTGTGGTGCTTAATATGCACCTTTCTATAGTCTAGGTGCTCATTATCTTCCACCGTTGTCTACTTGACCAGTGATCAAAATCTGCTGGCATGCCTATAAATCTCAGGACGCACCACGCCTCAGAACCACGCAGCACAACTCCGGAAGAGTGACTGCCTCCCTTCCACCATGGCAGCCCTGTCTGCTTCTGCCTACCCTGCTCAGATCTGTTCTAAACTTCCGAGCTTTGTCCAGCTTCCTAAAGAGAGTCACATCTGTCCACACAGGACCGTACCTGTCCTCTTCTCCATATTGCTTTCATTTAAAATGTGTCACTCCTCTAATTGCAATTTGAAAGCAAGATATCCTTGTGATGATTCCAAAATTTAACAACAGTTTCCGTGCTGTTACAATTTGTGATTGTTTGTGAAGTTTTCCAGGGAATAAAAAAAGCAGTACAGATTTGCTTATAACTCCGTGCGGCGTCACAGACCCGGGCCCTTCCCCTGCAGGAGAGCCTTTATAAGGACCCTGAAATAACATCGGCTATTGCTCTAACGACTAAAGGCAGGTACTCGACGGTCTCTACCTGTAACATTCACCGCTGCTCCAGGCCCCTACAATCTGCAGACTGGCCTTTGGGCATCTGAAAACAAACTTACCTGAGAAAGTAAAAACGCTACGGCAACACCCACATCAGCCCGATGCAGAGCTTCGGCAGGTGGCTTCAGGCGAAAGGTCTGTCCTAGAGGGGGGAGGGCAGTCTGGCCATGATCTAATGTTGCCTCACTGATTTTTCTGTGAGCGGCTTTCTCCCTTGTCACTCCTAATGCTAATAGGGTCATGTTCCTCTCATTCGTCAGAAGTGGAAAGGGAAGATTTCTACCTGTTTGTTTGTTGATTGGCTATAGCCACTTCTGTCACCAATGGGCTTTCTCAAACTGCAGCTGGCTGCATCTGGTAACATAGTCAGCGGTGTGTCACTGCCTGAAAACTGAGGAATGAGGCAGATGCCTTGTTCTACTCCCCGACCTGGCAGGGGAGCTTTGACAAATGTGGGGCCGGCGTGTTTGAATTTCAGAGCAAGGAAGGAAAATGGTGTGTTTTTTTTTTAAAGCGCCGCTCAGGAGGAGAATGAAGTTGTGCTGTTTTGAGGGGAAAGGAGAGTGATGTTAAACAGTGGTGATTGCGTAAGGAAAATGAAATAAAATGGGAAATGATTCAAAAGCCTCCCCTTTCACTTTGCGATAAACAGATAACTTACAAGCTAACATTTAGTCCTAAACCGACGCCGGTGTTATCAGCTTGAAAAGTCATGGTCTTCAATCTTGAATCACCCCAAACTGTTCACAGCTTCTTAGGAAATAGTTACTTAAATCCACAAAGCGGAGGGGGGGCGGGGTGGACCGTTTTAACTGTCTGAGAGGAACCACAGGAAAAATTAAAGATAGAGCTGGTTCAATTCAAAAATTTTGAAGAACTCTCTGAAGGTCATTACATGTAGTTTATAGGGTAAGATCTCAAAGCTCTCATCAAGAGAAATGATTTCGGCACATTACTATCAAGCTCCCTTATCCATAAGTTAGGAGAGAGGGCGGAGAGAGCTAAGCAAACAGTTCAGGTGAGTCCTTTATGGTCGTGCGGAGTGACAGGCAGCTCCCGCGGAGCCAGGCACATTCTAACCAGCCAAGCCGTCGTTTGGGAGAGCAGTGAGACACTTCAGGTGCAAACCACTGTTCCCCAGTTGCAGGGACGTGACACTAAAAATGTGGTCTTCGGGCCATGTGTGTGCAGGATTATTTAGGAGGCTAGAAATAAATGCAGTGATGTTTAAAGCAGGCTCTAGTCTTTGGTAAATTGGGGTCCTGCCCAAAATGTAGATGCAAGGAGGGAGATGGACAGGGTTAACTTTTACTTTCTGTGTGTCGGGTTTACATGAGGGCGTCCTTCACATCTCTTTCTCATTGTCTTTTTTTTGCCCTGTGCCTGAAAGAGAGGGCTTAGCAGAGTGATCAGAGGCATGTATCAACCATTTGTCAAGGGACCGATGAAGGCTATTGCAAGTTATTAGTGAAAAGTCTTGACAAAAGAATAATATTGTATTGACCATCCACCCGAAACTGTGTTCTGATGTGCCCTGGGCGTGAAAGGCATTCAGAGTCTCATCCTTACACTTAGTTTCAAAATATAAAGATTTGTTTATTTAAAAAAAATAAGTTTATTAGCATATTTTGTATTTTTATTGGTCAAAGCGATCCATATATATAGTTTAAAAAAGAAATAATGGTAAAAAGTCTTTACAGAATTATTATTGTCTAAAATATTAATCTTAGAGACTCTTACAGAATTTCAAGTATTTGACCTTTAGTCTAGATGAGCAGCACTTCATTTGGAAATGTGCTTGGAATTCGAAAAGGTAGTCTGGAGTATCCAAAGATAATGTATGAGAAACAGATTCATGCCTGCAGGCGTTGCAGTATTTTATGAAATCCTAATGCTGAAGAGAAACGCTAGGCCCAGGGGATGTTCTAATAGATGACCACAGTGCCCAAGTGCAGACACGCCTAAAAGGCGGTCCTGCTGGGCGAGGGGAGTGTTTCCGGAGAGTCCGATGTAACCTACTTCCTGCTCTCGTGAAAGAATCTCCTGGAGTGGATTTTGAAAGCCGAGACTCTGCAACTGATGATGGATTGACATTCATAATCTTCTGAATTATTAGAGAGGTGGATCAAATGCATAATGTATGAGAGTGTCTGTAACTGATCTCATTCTCAATCATTTTTAACCTTTGTCAAAATAGTGATTATGGAAACCAGCAGTCCTTCGCCTCCCCCTTGTCTCCTTTCTCCTGTTCTTGTGAGCATGTCCTTTTTGTTGTTGTCGTGCCCATGTTTATTGTTTTCACTGCTAGGACTGTGCACACACGGTCCATCGTTGGCCCACATTTGTGCACTGTGATTATATTTCCTTTATTGTAAATTTTATACTTCTCAGGAAGAATAATAACTCCTCCTATATTTTCCATCTGCTTGCTTTTCTTCAAATCTCTTACATAGTTCTGACATCAAACTTCGAACAATCTACCAGTTTTATTTCTTTTCTTCTGTCCTCATGGTCCCGTCTGGACTGATTGTCTATCAAGTCTGTTTCTGTAAAACCATGGCCTTGGAATACCTACTTCCATTTCCTGTGTTGGATCCCGTGTTTCCTGAACCCCATATTTTCTTCTGTTTTTGTTTGCTTCCTTGTTTTTGTGGAGGAAATCTTCTAATGGTTTCCTAACGAGGAGTACAGAGAACTGTAATATTTTTGACAATTTGATATTAATAAAATATCCAGATATTACCTTCACACTTGATTGATACTTAGTCTGGGTATAAAAATTTGGGTTATAATCATTTCACTTAGAATATGGAAGGTGCTATTTATTTTCTTCTTGTTTCCAGTGCTACTTTTGGGAAACCTGATGCCATTATGATTCCTAGTTCTTTTTATGTGATTAAGTTTTTGTTTTTTTTCTCTTTCTGTGTTTATCTCTGACATTCTCTCATGTCTTCAGGTAGATCTGTGTTCTGAACCTTTTAGAATATATAACTATGTAATTTAGTTCTTGAAAACTTTTTTGGGTGTTGGTATAATGCCCCATCCATTTTTTTAAATTTTTTTCTTTGTACACCTGCTATTACATGGATGGATCCTCCAAACATACACCATACCATAAATATCATTTTGTTTCTCGTCTATTTTTATTTCTTTTGTTTTTTATTAAAGGTATTAATATATTCAATTAGAAAAACTTGAAGGATAAACTAAAATATATTTTAAATTGTGATGTATTGTCATAATGGGAGTAAAGGTTATGGGAAGAGAAACGTATCATTCTACTGTTATGCATGTATACTCCTACTGGTTTGACATTTGGACAATATAGATATTGTGGTTAAAAATAACTAAAAGATATGTCAAACATAAAATACAATAAAAAGCAGTTCATTTTTTTAAAAAGATTTTATTTATTTTTTATTGTTAGAGGGGAAGGGAGGGAGAAAAAGAGGGAGAGAAACATCAATGTGTGACTGCCTCTCACGTGACCCCTACTGGGGACCTGGCCCGCAACCCAGGCACGTGGCCTGACTTGGGAATCGAACTGGTGACCCTTTGGTTCGCAGGCTGACGCTCAATCCACTGAGCTACACCAGCCAGGGCAAGAGCAGTTCTTGCTACAAAACACACACTATATAACTGTTACCTGTTATTTTATCAGTCAGAGATCTGTCAGAAATACCGGAACCTCACTAGGTATTTCAAGTAGGAACATATTCAATTCAAGGAAATGGATTCCTAAAATTAAGGACTATGAGACAGATAATAGATTAGATAAAGACAGCCCTAGCTTTCAGGAAATAAGGAAGGTAGGGGAATCTCAGAAAACCATGATGTATGTCTTCAACACCAAAGCGATTTTCACAAGGGGATGCTCGAAAGCCACTGGCAAAACCTACGCGTGCTGCCTGTTAAAATCAGAGGCTTGCCTCCAGCCCCTCAAGGCGCCATGACAGCATTAGCTGTTCTTCTGCTTTCTGAATCCGAATCATGAAAGGGCCTCTCCTTGGCATGACACCTGCTGGCACGGAGTTTGAGAAATGAGGCTGCCCAGCTTCCAGCTCCCGTGTGACAGGAGAGAGCGTGTGGGGGAAAGTGTTGCCGGAAGGCAACCTGACACTATTATGATTAGGACTATATTTAGCATTAATATTTTCCTTTTGTAATGTTATTCTGCTCTTTCTATTGTCCCTGCTTTTTGTCTGCCCTTTTTTCTCTGTTTAAAACTCTTTTTCGTGTTGCTGTTGCTTGCTTGTTTCCTCATGTGCCTGGTAACTCTTTCTTAGTGAAACACTGGAAGCCTCCAGAAGCCCTGTGTGTGGATGGGCTCGTTTCCAGGTGGATGGAGACAATTTCCAGATGGTCCGTCAGTGTGTGCATTTGGGTAGCAGGTAGAGTTTACGCTGGGAACTACCAAATGCCAGCATCTTCCTCTAAGTTAGTGTGGTTTCTCTGTAGGTAGGTTCTCCGGATTTATCAAGGGCATGGATGATGGCCTAAAGGACAGTAAGGCTGTCATTAGGGATGATAGCATTGGTCCCTCAGCATTGAGCTATGTAGATATTAATATAATTTCATTTTCAGTGCCACACATCACCCCGGCTCCGTTCCCTAGGTCCAGAGGCTTAGCTCAGACCAGCTTTGTGGCCACAGCAGCTGCACAGGCTCACAGGGCACTTAGAAGGGCCCTGTACATGGTCGAAGTCTCTGCTAGTCATCTTGAAATTCTTAAGTTTTGAACAAGGGTCTGACATTGTCATTTTGCACTGGGATCCACATACCACGTAGGTGTCCTTGGCTCTGTCTCAGTGTCTGCAGCCTGTCTCCTGACTTCCATGAGGACTACAGATGGGGAGTTGCCCACCTTGCTCTGGAAACAGGAGAGAAGGGAGAATGGAGAGCAGGGTTCTAACCATCCTAAACACAAGATTTCCCCAAGTGTCTGATGACAGCCCCAAGTTCGAGTCTTGCTGATTCTCCATAGATGACCCCCTTCACAGACCCTTGGTTGGGTTTTCTGTTCATTGTGTCACTTGATAACTGCATTGGCTCTCACATCTTCTGGTTAGGAATACTAATGTTGACAAGTTTTATTGAAGAACAACTTTGCTTTTGTTTTTGTTTTTGTTTTTGTTTTTTGGCCTTCTTTATTATGTTGGGGGTCATTTTAGAAAGTAGGTGAGGACAGAAATTTCTTACTGCTGCCACCTTGACATCAGATGCCCACATAATATTTTTACCATAATATCTAGAAACAGAAAATTGAAGAGACTTCCTCAAGCTGATCGTAAGACTGGAACATATGGTTTTGAAACCTGTAGCCAAAAGGTGAGGTCAGTTATCTTTTTTTAGTATTTCACCTGAACCTGTTACTTGCTCAGTGTATTGTAGATGCTATTATCTAGACATCATTATTTAGTGAAGTTAAATGGCTAGCACATTGCTGACAAAGAGAAGCATTTCTCCCCCTATTCCAAGTGGTTTCTGCTAGCCTGTGCAGCTAATTATTTCCTTGTTTCCAAACTAAGAGCTTCAGCCATTTGTGGCCATGCATATTTTATTATGTTACACATAATCCACTTCATCAAAACATAATTTAAAATATTTATGATATACAAAAACAGTAAAGTCATTTAATAAAATATAAAACTACGTTCCTAAAAAGACTGTGGGAGATTTAAGAACTTAAACACCTCCAATGATTGATCATCACATTAAGATCTGCATTTCCTGAGGATCAGGACAAAGAGAGAAACAGCGAGTTACATAGTCCTAATTAGTCTCTATGGCTGGAGATGGTTTGCTGTGTGTGCAGCCAGCTCCACTCTGGTATTTTTCAGCAGATCCCCCTCGAGCCGTCCCCACCCCGCCCTCCATGGGAAGGACTCTCCATTTCCCTCTGCAGAGAACCATGGAGGGCACACTCCTCACTGGCTGTCTCTACTCCACGGTCTCTGAGCCAGGGACACACGCCGCGATGGGAGCGGTTTGCTTCAGTCTAAACTCTTGAGTTTTTCCTTTTCTTCTGTGTAAGCCTGTATTGAATTAGTTTGGGTTTTTAGCGTGCCGGTAATCTTTATAGATGATATATACGTGCACCATTAACCCATGCATTCCATCCATTCAGTTCCTTAGTTATCTGTAATATTGTCACAGCCCTCTTTCCAAATAGAGCCTAGAACCTTAAGAATGATTGTCATTTTACCATAGAGTTTATAAAGTTCACGAATTCTCCTGACTCATCTTCCCGCCTCCCCTGTAACCCAAATCCTGCACCTAACGTTCCCTTGTTTTCCTTTATTTAACATACTACAAATATCTCTGTTCCTAAAAAGTGGGGCATAGGGGTCACTGTCTGTGTGTATTTGTTGTCTGAATTTTATTAGGTTATGCTATACTCAGTTTAGGACCCTTACCATTTCTCCTTAATACTATATTTCTAAGATTCATTCATGTTTTTGCACGTTTCATTCACTGATTTACAACCATATAATATTATTATGCAAATATTCTCCTTCGCCCCTTTCATTCATTCATTCGTTCATTCAGGCAGGCAGTAGTTGTCGCATCTGCTCCATCAGGCACTCTGTATGCAATGGTAAACAAACAGCTCTTTTCCATTACTTCACATCCCAGCTCTGAGACCCATATATCATGCCTCCCAATTTCCCTCCCTCTGTACTGATAGAAAACTGTCTTGTAAATTCATCTACACCAAACTATTCGTATATTCATGAGCACTAGCCCAACGCAGCGCAGTGTCATGGTGGGACTCCGGGCTGTGGCGCCAGGGCCGACAAGGCGCTGAGAGCGGAGTCTCCCATTGCCCTTCGCAGCTCCCCTCTGGGGTGGTCGTCCGCGCCGCGTGCTGTTCACAGCCCTGCCCAGAGCACAGCCTTTCCGTTTATGAAAGAACACGGAGCTATAGCTAAATTGAGGTTATGTTTATGAACTATTGGAAAACATATAATCCCTAAATAAACTCACAACACTAGAAAGGAGACTTTGAATCTAGCACCCAACGTATAGGGTAGAATGTACCCGTTCCTGATAATATAAGCACATTTCAGAACTGATACAAAATGAGAAATAGGAATAATAAATAGGATATTCTTTTGATACCAAAGACATCTTTCTTTTCCGCAAACTGTGTGAGTGTCCCCTTCACCTTCCTCACTCTGGACCAGCCTACCAAAGGATCATGCTTCTCTGAGGAGGCAGCTTCCAGATATTTCATCAACATGGCCCTTCCTTTTCTCCTGCAAACTGGAGTCATCTTTACTTTAGACTTTATCTTCCTATAGTGTTTGTTTCTTAAGCGAGATGTAAATGTTATACATTCTACATAGCTAAAAATGATTAGTCAATTTCACTGTCTTAAACATCTTTAAAAAATACATCATAAGAAATTAAAAGGCAAAGCTTTGATCTGGGAGAAGATATTTGCTAGTATATAGCTGTTAAAGGATTAGTATTCAGAATTTATAAAGGACTTCTAAAATCAGTATGCAAACAAAGGAAAATGATCCATTAGAAACATTAGAAAATTATAAGAACAGATCATTCACACAAGAGAGAATTCAAAAAGACAAAAATTTAAACTTCATAAGAAATCTGAGATGTGCAAGTAAATATATATACACACACAATTTTTCAGGCCACAGATTAGCAAAACTAAGTCAGACAAAACAAAGTTTTGGAGAAGCTATGGAGAAATGGAAATCCTCTCTAGTGCTTAGATGTTTGTAAATTGGTACAAATATTGAGTGTTTTGATAGCAACAAAGCAAATGTACATTAATGCATTTACCCTTCTGGGTATATAATGCAGATAACTGTTGCACATCTGCACAAGGAAACCGATTACAAGAGTTTTTATTTCCATATTATTTCATAATAACAAAACAATGCTTTAAAATATCTATTAACAGAAGAATGGACAGATTATGATATAGTAATACTGAATACAGCAATTAAAATAGTTACATAACTTAATATGGATAAATCTCAGAAGCAGAAGGCTGAATATAAAAAGCATATTGCCACGCAGTGGATTCAGTGAACCTGCAAAACAAAGTCACATAACTGTCTAAGGATACATTTGAATTTTGTATTGACATAAAACATGGCTAGAATGACAAATATCAAATCCAAGAAAGCAGCCACCGCTCGGAAGGAGGAATTGGTTTTGAGGTGTGCATGAGGGGGCCTTAGCACTGTCTGTTACGCTGCAGTCTGTACAAAAATTCCGAAGCAAATAAATCAAAATATTAAGATTCGATAAAGCATCTGAAGGCAAAATGAAAGGGGCGTGACAAACCATCAAAGTCAGTAGTCAGGCCGGGAGATGGAATCGAGATAGGCGTTTTAGTATGAAACCCAGAAAACATGAGGCAGTTTCTGACGGAAATGGGAGCGAAGCCAGGGAAAACTCCCCGAGGCGTGGGGAACGGACCGCAGGCTCTTTGCGTAGGTTGCATGCGACACCTGTCCAGCGGAGGTTCCCTTCGCTGTCACGCCTACGGAGGGAAGGTGCCAGAGGCCTTGGAATGAGCCACCCACGTTTTGGTCATCTCCCTAGCATTTCAGGAGTTGGACAATCAGGCCATGTTCTGGTGCTCCCCGGCGCCTGGGAAAAGCTGGTATCAGACGTGTGACTGCTGCCTGGGTACAGTCAACTGTTTAGGGAAGAAACGTGAAAAGAGCGCGGTGCTCTCCCGCGGAGCAACCCGGAGACGGGGAGGAATGCTCCGTTAGTGACCCCATAAGAACAAGGGCGGGGGGGGGCGGGCAGCAGGCCATGTGTCCAGCGCTGTCTCAGATTATTTGAATTTAGGCAGAAAGGGAAGACTATTAAGCATATTTGCACATAATTCACCAAGCTCATTCACATGTACCTGCTCTGCATCCTCAGGTATCACCTCGAAGGCCTGACTTTTTCGTGCAGCGTGGAGAGGCCCAGGAAATATTAGATTCCTACTAATCTTTGTTTTCTCTTCTCCAAATAATCTCCTCCTGCAATGCACTCGATGAAAGCCTCTCTCAGAGAGATTAATGAGATGGGGAGATGAGTTAAGTCATTTATTTTTCCATTCCATCCTGACAGGGTTCAAGGTTACTGCTGTCAGCTAGCAGCCCACAGATCATGTGACCACTAAGCATCCCTGGTCCTCTCTCAGCGTATCTGAATTTATGCATGAAGGCAGAAAGCATCCTGAAAAGCCTTGGATGAGGCTGCATGAAATTCACTAGGCCTGCTGATCCCTCTCTTAAAGCCGCACACAGGATCTGCAGGATAACCTGTAATACAGAGGAAACACAGCGTCCATGAAGCCCTGGTCCGCACTGCCTCCTCAAAGGACTGGCTTCCCAGGGGCAGTCACATCTCGAGACCAGAAGGCCCCAGAAAACGTTCAGTGGAGGTTACCGATGCTCTCACGATGCCTCCAGTTCTGTAGCTAAACATCTGTGATTCTGTCTCAGTAGGTATAATTTAAATTGGTTTTTCAGAAAATATTTCAGGGAAACCCACAGGAATGTTGATATTTTTCAGTACATTTTCTACTCTCCTCAATCTCTAACTCAGCCACAAAATATTGCTGTTTTCAAGGATCAAATGTTCTTGAAGACTAGCCTTTCTTCCAGATAAAAGACTCTTTTACATTCCTTCTTCCTCGTGAAATTTCTATTTTATAATCAGTCTGCAAAATCCCATCTGCTTCCTTAAATGCCTTTCACATGATTCTAGGATAAAATCTGTATTGCTGGCCCTTGATTGTTTACTTGGCAATTTCTTTAACTTACATTTCATGGCAATGGGAAATACTACTAAAAAATGGTCATTTTTCTCACACATGCAAAGGCAAAAAAAAAATCACATTTAAAATAAGAAAATCCCAGCCATTTCCATGGGTATGAATCCTCACCCATCCTGCATTCCCATCAACCATTTTGGAGGACGAAATATTAATCTAGAGACCCTCAACGTGACTAATCTTCAGGGAGATGCAAGTTAAAACCACAAATGAGATATCGCTTCACATCTTTAAAATGGCTGTTGTCAAAAAGACAAGAAATAACAAGTGTTGGACGGGATTTGGGAAAAAGGGAACCTCTGCGTACTGCTGGTGGCCCAGTAAATTGGCCCAGCCACCGTGGAAAACAGTATGGAGGCTCCTCAAAGATTTAAAAATAGAACTACCATGTGATCCATTAATTCCACTTCGGCATCTTTAAACAAAACAAAACGCTAATTCAGAAAGGTGTCTGCACCCCCATGTTCATTGCAGCATTTCACAAAATCCAGAATATAGAAATAAGCTGACCACCCATCGACTGGATGGAGAAAATGTGGCCTGTAATGGATAAACATCCCCCCACACAAAAGAGGGAGACGCTGTCCTTTGTGACAGTATGCATGAAACTTGCAGGCATGATGCCAAGTGAAATAAGTCAGACAACGGAAGAAAAATACCCTGTGATCTCACTTATATGTGATATCTAAAAGCAAAACAAAACAAAAAACAAGCTCATAGATTCAGAGAACAGATTGTTGGTCGTCAGAGGTAGGGGCAAAAAAATGGGTTAAGTGGGTCAAAGGGTACAAATTTTTAATTGTAAAATAAGTGGGTAATGGGGATATAATGTATAGCATGATGGCTATAGTTAATAATATTGTATTGCATATTTGAAAATTGCTAAGATAGTAAATCTTAAAAGTTCTCATCCTAGGAAAGAAAATGCTTTGAACTATGTATGGTGACAGATATTAACTAGACTCAAGGTGATCATTTTACACGATATAAAAATATTGAATGATAATGTTGTACACCTGAAACAAATATAATGTAATATGTCAATCATACCTCAATTTAAAAGAAAGATTACCGCACTTCAGTTTCTCCTTGGTTTTGGTCATTCTCTAATGATTTTAAGCAGGTTTTAAATATTTTGTCCAGAGTCATAATTGTTATCTGCAGGAGAATGGACCAAGGTCAGTTTCTATGATATTTCTGAAATGAGACCTGAGCTCTATGTGTGATTCCTTTTAACTTATTCTGCTTGAAGTTTTTAGTTGCTTCTTAAATCTATACTATGTCTTTCATCAGTTCTGGAAATTTTTCAGCTTAAATTATCTCTTCAAATGTTGTATCCCTGTTAGTCTATCTTTCCTCCCTTTTTAAGTCTAATTACACAGATCTTTGTGTCACAAATATGTCCTTTACTTGTTTCTGTTTTTAGTTCTTTTTCTTTCTGCATCAATCTGGATATTTTCTTCTGACCTATCTTCTGCTTCATTAATTCTCTCTTCATTGTGTCTAAGTGACTGTTAAATCATTTATTGAGTTCCTAATATCCAGTATTATATTTCCCCTTGATATTCCTTATAGTTCCCAGTTTCCTGCAAAGTTCCTCATTTTAGTATATGCTTCTTAAACATATTAATAATCATTCTTTTAAGCTATTTACATCATCACTCCAATATTTGGACCTCTCATGTGTCTGTTTCTGTCGTCTAGCTTTCCTCTTGGATTTTGGTCAATTCTTGCAATTTTGGATACTTAACATGTTTTTAATTCAGTCTGAAAAATATGTTTGAATTTTTTTTTAAATAATAGAAGGCTACTTAGAAATAATAATGGAGACAATTCAGTAAATATTAATGTAGACCAGGGAAGCTGACTAGTTTTTGGTTACCCTCCCAGGTTGCAGCCCTTTTGGGTGCCACCCTATGATGTTCACTGGGCCTCTCACGCGTTTGAGCCCATCGACGCCTTCCGTGAGCTTCGAAACCTCTCAGCTACTGCAGTCACATCGGCAAATGCTTGAAGGGAATGAGTGGGCTGAGTGTCATAACCTTCCCTTGGTTTCTCTTATGTTCGGAATATTGACCCTGCAAGTCCTTGGTAGTGCTCACTAAAACAAAGTGCTCGGATTTCCAGTTATCGTTGGTGGGAAGGTTGGTGCAAAGAAGGTGCCCTCGTGTCACAGGGTCTGGACTCTTAGATGATTGTGATGGGCATTACGTGGCCTGTGGCGAAGGCTCAATGTGCTGGCAGGACACGCTAGGACCTCTTCCTTGAGTTTTGTGAGTTCAGGAGAACATGTTGGAATCTTGTCCTTGATATATTTTACTTGTTTATGTCTTGTCTAATGCATACTGATTATAAGAACAATACAAAGTTTACATAATGTGATGTTCAAAAATTAATTGATGTTTATGTACATTTTATATTTTCCTAGATAATCAAAGGAATCATATATTTAGCAGATACTTATTTTAAGTTTATACTTGATTCTATTTCACATTCCTTTGGTTTTATGTGAAATCAGATCAAATAGTCATTCATTTGACTTACATGTGAATGCTAATTATATGCCAGAAACTACTAAGTAAAGGTTAGTTAAAGCCAGTGAGGGGAATGTGAGGAGGGATAAAGGAAGGCAGAGGCCAGAATTTAATAGTTTTAATTTGTGTAGCTAAATGAGTCTTACTTGCTATTTCTTCTTACCACAGTTCCTAATAAATTTAGAGTAGAGAGAGCACATAACACATCTAGAGTGGAGGAATACTGAGGGTGGAGTAATTAAAATCATTTATTTATGGACCATTATGATTTTTTATGCTGCTTATTCCACTTTCTAATAGTAAACAGCAAATTAAGGCTTCAATAACTATGTATGAAGACAGAGAGTTACTAGACTTATTGTGGTGATAACTTTGTAAGATATATAAACATTGAATCACTATGTTGTATACTTGAAACTGATATGATACTGCCTGTCAATTATAATTTTAAATAAATAAATTTTTAAAACTCTGGGAAAAAATAAATAAGCTCAGGTCTGCCAGACTCTAATAATAATAGTAATAATACTTAGATAATAATGGTTTAAAAAGAGAATCAAGGATACCACTTGTATAATAAACTTTTGAAATGTAGAGTTTCCTGAGCTGAGGGGAGGAGAGATGTGGAAGCAATGCATTTACATTGTTCTCAGTGGAAAAATAAGTTTTGTATTAAATAATAGTTTAGCATTTGAAATCTACTGAACAGATATCAAATGATATTTTTAAGTTTTTAATCTTATTTTAAAATGATAAAAATATTTGACTTTATAAATTGAACATTAAACTTCTTACAAATTAAAGTTAAGTAAGCGAATCTAGCATAAATGGAGAGAAATCACAGGAAATCTCTTTAACAGACAGGAAATGCATTCTGGAATGTATTGCTTTTTAGAAAAATAGTGCTGAGTTGTAGTTGGACAACATCCCTGGCACCTTCACTTCAGCATCTTCCCAGAAGCCCTTGCAAATGTAATTTACCTCATTGCCTGTAGGTTCACAAGAACTTTTATAAAAATGAGCTGATTTTCTGTCCCTGCTTGTGTTACACAATGAGTGATCATGCTGGCACCACCTTGCCTTGTCCACTCCCTTTGTCCATTCCTTATTGCTGTTCTCTTAGCCAGATGCCATTCCTTTTCAAAGACTGCCAAGTAATCAGCTTCGTTCTCACCCTGTTAAGAAGGCTTCATGCCAATTGATAGTCTTCTCTTTATAACAACCCAAATTTCCACAGGTTGAAGCTCAAAGAAGAGGGGACCCTAGATTTTTGTATAGTTTTAATAGCAACAAAATACTTTCATTAGGTTCATGTCAGAGCCTACTCTAATATCTGAATTATAGGCTTATATACATATCCTCATAGGGGTTCTTTATTTGTCTAGAAATACTATTTCCATTGAATTCACCGAATGAAGAGGTTTTAATACAGTCCTTCTATCATAAAAATTAGAGAGTAGTTTTTTAGAGAGACTTAAGAAGGGTTCTTGCTTAATTAGTTAGACTTCAGGTATACAGAATAAATATCTTAAAGTAACTGGCATGAATTAATAAAGCATGCAAACTTACTCTGGGTTATATCATGATAGAATAAATTTAAAAGTCACTTATTCTTTATATTTTAGACTATTCATCCGTCAGATGATAAGCTATGTTCACTCACTCACCTTCAAACAGTCACTTCCAAGTGGCCAAACGTGGATGCCTTGGAGATTTCTGTTTTGCTTTTCAAGCCTAAACCACTGATAGATTGTGTCAGGAATGCGTTTTCCTCCGAAGCCCTCACTGCCATGTCCCTGTGCAGTTTCTCCTCTAAAACTCGGACCATTCAGTGTCTAATTGCATGACAATTAAGCAATTCTAATATAGTTGAAATTTACATTTTAGGGGATTACTTGGCATTATCATCTGAATAGTCAATATCCTTTTATTAATAATAAATGAAACAAATGACAGTAGGACTTTTTTTCTTTCAAAAATTTCTTCCTGCGTATTGTTTGATCAGGAATAGGTATCGTTTTCACATAAATTGTTACTGAATAATCCTGTGGCTTTATTAATCCTGTATTTTGGCATTTAAAGATCTAAACCCTCATGTACTGCCATCATTTGATTAACGTACTTTTGATGAGACTCTAATTAAAGAAATGGATTTCCCTTAGCTCTCATTTGGTCTCTAAATTTAAGTGCCTATCTCTTCCTAAGACTAAGAGATGTTTTTATATCTCCTCCATTTTCCTGTTGCAGCCACACATACTTTAAATCAAATTTGGAGACCTTTATAGCTAAACCTTATTTTTCTCATTAAGTTAGGTAAATATGAGCACGCTTTAATTTTTATGGAATTTAATTTTTATCTGATTTTTAAAGTAAGGACATTAAATCTCCTAAATGAGGTCAAGTTGCTAAAATTATATGATGGTCTGACATATGCCTAGTGGGTGAGATAATTTAAATATTTGGGCCTCTTAAATCTGAATTTTCGGTCTCTCATTACCTGTAATTTTCCCATTGAGAGAAAGTATCGCAATTTCTAAAGTGTTGCCTTCTCTCCTCTGTAATACCCTCATACTCCTGCAACCAGCCTGATTTTCCCTCACGGTTACACCCATGAATGAGCACAGTGAAGGTGAGTTGGGCCTCTAATACCCATCTGTTCTCCATGACAGTGTGGTGCCACATGGTGGCAACTTCCATGGAGTAAGTCCAGCCAGTGAAACAATGGTGGTGATGAGAGCGGTGGCAGTGACTGCGATCATTGTCTATTGGAGGGCTCCCATGTGACAGACAAGGTCAGTGATTTACATGTGTCATCCAGACTTCCCAACCAGACCTCCTTTAAAGGTACGGTGCTGTCCTCACTCTGCAGCTGGAAAGAGTGACGCTCTGAGAAGTGAGGTTTGTCCAGGGTCATGTAGCTGGGACACGGTGGGGTCAAGAGGGGCACCCAGTGTCCGTCTGGCTCTCCACTTCACTGTCTTTCCTTTATTTCAGTGGTTTTCCAACTGGAACCATTGTCACAGTCTGCTGGGGATCATTTTTTTAAAAACAAATTATTGTGGATTTTAATTCGATCATGGGTTCTGATTCAATCTTGGCTTCAAATTCAACTGGAGAGGTGCTTGAGGCAGGAGCAAAGGGTCCTCTCTCCTAGTGCTTTTAGGAGCTGCTCTCTTTCTTCTTGGGTTACCCCGGGAATGCATGGAGAGTTTTCAGGAGGCCTGGGGCATACATAGTTTTAGGGGAATCATTCTAGAGCTTCCAGAATTGTTCTGCTTGCCTTATCCCTGCCCGTTGAAGAAAGGCACATGGCGCCAATCCCTCGGTACGTACATTCCTATGCACTATAAATCCCACAGGCCAAAGAATTTTTAAAAATGGAAAATGTTAGGTGTTGGAAAATGAATGAGTCTAATAACTAGATACACATGATTTTGTAATTCTTTCAACAAAATTGAAGGCAGTAATTTCTAATACTTTAAACAAAAGGAAGCCCCAATTGAATTGTCAGTTATTTTTTTCCTCATAACTTGGATGTTCAAAGGCTTGAACTCCTTTCTGTAAAAAAAAAAAAAAAAAGAAATCATTCATTCACATTTATTTATTTATGTGAGAAAGTTTCTGGATCTTTACATATATGAAATTGAAAAATAGAAATTGAATTTGTGGTGCAACTTGTCTTATTCTGCGAATAATATTTGTCCATAGATACATGAAAATAAAACCTTATATACAAAATCATTAAAAGATGAATTTCTAAAAAATTTTACTTTTGACATTTAACAATTATGAAAATTTACAAAATATTATTGATTTAATTGTGTACTATTAGTAAATATGCTAAATACCCTGTTGAGAAACTTTCTTAATATCCATAGTCTATGGTTACAAGAAATAAAAAATATGTATACTTCTATACATAGCTATGTAAGTCATTTTAATCTTTATTTACCGAAGTTTAGTGATAGCTCTAAAACAGGAAATATTTCATGGTTCTTCAAGGTCTATGGTTCAGCTGCTTACACTTGTATAGTAGGAAGGGCATTTAATTTTAAAGTTAATTCAAGGACATTCCAGAAACTTAGTGAAGAAGAGTTTGTGTAGAATTCAGTCACCATTTCGACGCTGCTTTGTTTTGTGCCATTTTAGCTCCATAACTGCTGTGATCTCAATCACTGGCACTGGGTCACCCGTCCTCTCTGTTACACACTCATACATGCTGCCAAAAAAGCACAAAGCCACTCGACGCTGTGAACAGAAGGTACTCTTACCTGTCTGCCCTGCGATCAGGAGATGAACATTTCTCAGCCTGAAACCTCCGGAATTACTCTGGAGGTTGGCAGCGATGCTGATAAGAAAAAAACATATATTGACATTTTCAAATTGTACCAAGTCATTTTCCAAAAAGTCTTTGTTCCTCATGTAATCACTTCAAAAGCCCGCCACAGATACTGTGCTATGGTATGAAAACGAACACTTCTACTAAAAGTTTAGTCTAAATAATATTTTGTTAAAATGAGAAGCGAAGGACTCGAGAACAAAAGTAGCTTCGCTGAAATTAACTGCTCTGTACGAGAGACAGTTGTTCTTTAAAAGTATTTTTCTTTGAATTTTTAAAGATTATGTCTGAATCATTGAAAATACACCCTTAACAAGAATCAAGTCGTTTCTTGAAAAATAAAATGTAGAAAACCTAGGTGTTTTATTCTAGTTCCCAAAACTTATTTTTAAAAATAACACTGTTTGTTAAGTGGCCATGTATACGGATGCTCGTTAGTTTATTTAACGATATTATCACATGAGAGAAAAACTGTGAAGGGTGCAGTTAAACAGACAAAGGAGAGTTTGTTCAAGACTATTGTAATAGAAGTAAGTGCTGTTGTAACAGAGGAGAGAGATCGAACTCAACTCCCTTGAAACAGGAGGCAAGACAGGACAGTTTTCCAGCATTGGGAGCCCTGTGGGAAAGTACTGGAAAATGCTAGAGGGGAGGTTGGTCGGTGTGATCAGGCCACCTGTGTCTGACTGTTGGCACTGGCGGCAGCTGGAGTTTTGCTCTCCTACCCAGGTAGGAAACAGGAGCTCAGTCTTCCCTGATGAGCGCATTTCAAAGGGATGGCTTCTAGGTCCTGGAGGAAGACACTCCTGGATTGTAAAACCGGCAAGACTTTGGGAAAAGGTTGACATTAGAGGGACAGAAAGGAATCTACAAGGGCAACTTTTCTGAAGTAAACGCACTAAGAGAAGCCAGGTTGGGGCCTCGAGTCGGGAAGAAGCCTGCCCGTCTTGGTTTAATCAAGCTGAGGGGAATGTTAAGGCTGCCTTGGTTGGTGATAACAAGCGTGATTTGGACCTTTGAATAAGTCTAACAAAAATATGGCTGTCGTCCTCAGAGAGGTGAAAGAAAGTTGAAATTACGCTGAGAGCATGGCATGGGTTAATCCCAGAGGGACCGAGCGCGTGCCCGTCCCCAGAGGGCCGTGGTACCGCTCAAGCATGCTGGTCACTCTCGCCAGTGTCACAGAATAATTTAATTAAGGAAGAGCAGTTCTGGAACCATGTGTCCATGAGTTCTTGGCACAGGGTGAGCCAGGGGATTTGCCTGGTGGAGCCGGGGAGTTTTCCCAGTTAAAGCTGGGCACACAGCTGTAACATGCCAACCTGACCGGCTCACTGTGGGCGATCCCACTGTGGACAGGCTGTGGGCTCCCTGGCTCTCAGGCAGTGGGCGGGCCCAGAGCTGAAGGTGAAGCACGTCCTGGCCACTTGGGTGGGGGCGGGGTGGGGGGTAAGCCAAGCCTGGCCCCAGACCTCCAGAACCTTTCTGGACACACACCCTCCTACCGTCACTGTACTGTAACTTTTCCTTGTGATGAAGCTGTTCTGTGACTGTGAACTGGGTCTTGTGAGCCCTTTCAGCAACTGAACACTTAAGATAATTACCATGTAATTAATACATGTCATATATGTAATGTATGCATATACATTTTAATTTATATATAGAAGCTGTCCCTTGTAAATTAAATAGAGATCATTCATTTTATCTACCAAAATGTTTGATCATGTTGATAGTCAATGAATGGTTTTTCAAATTTGGACCATCTATATATGGATTAATTTCCACATACAGGCTCTAAAATATGGGTGTATCAGGGCCTAAAAATTTGAGACAGAGTTTTATAAACTAGGGGCCTCCAGGTCAATGTTAGAATATGAATTCATTTTTAACATTTCAAAATGGGGAGATTTGACATATAAATCCTGATTGCCTCCTTCACTGAAAACTTGGAAGGCCCGGCCGACTGAATAACAATCTACTGAATGTTGGTGTCTTTCTTTATACTAGACATGGCGTTTTCTCTCTGCCATCGTCCACACTCAGCCTGTTACACACGTGTGTGCTACCACCCTGGCTTAGAACCATGAGGCAGCTTTGAGATAATGTCATTCAGAGAATCATTGAAAGAGGTGGCACATTTTACACTAGAGAAGAGAGGCCTTGGAAATGACATCATTTTCTTCAAATATTTCAAAGATTTCACATGGAAAAATGTAATGAAACTATTTTGTGTGACTCCAGTAACAATTCTGACACCTTAGATCTCTATAGATCACCTTATCTCATTCATGTCTCTTAGCTACTGTCTATAAGAGAGGCCAAACTCCTGAAACCCATTCTATAGATGAGAAAATTCAAAAGTATTACAGAGCTTAGCTGTGGTCACAGAACTAGGCAAGGGGGTGAGCTGGGGATTGAACCTAGTCCTTTGCCCTCGAGGCCAATGAGGGGACATAAAACTCAGTGCTTCAGGGACCAGATAAATAGCACCAACGCGTGGAGGAGAAGGAGGTGACAATGGGGAGGGTCTGAGTGGAATACTGGAGAACAGCTGCATCAATTAAAATTTAACTTAAAACAGAAACCAGGATGAGCCAAGACACATCAGGACAGGGACCAAGAGCCTTGAACTCCTGTTCTCTGCCGTATGCTCCCTGGAATGACTGATGGGTGCTACTTCAGGGCGGAACAATCTAAAAGGGAGGTTGCTTTGAACCACATAGGGATGCTATAGCCAGAACACAAACTCATGATAAAGCAGGTGACTGAAAACCTTTCCTGACTCTGACTCGATAAATCCATTTCTAAAGATATGCTTCAGGTATTTATAAAATGTAGGGCGGCCAAAGTGAAGTATGTATCCTGCTGAGGCCCTGAAGAGATGGTGCATATGCTACTGAATACAAGCAGTTACCCTGACGTGTTTCCCGGGCAATGTGACACCCCCCTTATCCAGCCCAGGGTGTTGGTGTTGTGTAATTGTACCAGCAAAGGTAACGCTACCTGCTATAATATGTAAATCCCCAAATATTAGTTACCAAACACAATAGACATGCCTCGCTCCTTCAGATGACTTCCAGAGGGGGTCCTGCTCCCGTCGTGTGGATTCACATTGTCTGTGTATAGTCCGAAGGTGACCCTGGAGACCGTTTCCTTCCCTACCAGCAGAGGTGAAGGGAATAGGAAGAACATTGTACCCAGGAGTTTTTGTGGGCCATGCCTGGAGATGATGCTCAACGTCCCTGCCCACGTTCCACCAGCCCGCCCTCACCCCGCACACCTAACCCAGCCGAGGGTGGCGACGCTAGTCTACCTGGCGGCTAGGGGGAAGAGGAAACAGATTTGGTGAATTCTTTCATGGCAGTTGTCAGGCTAATTCTAGGATAAGTGTAGATTCCCAAAGTTTTAAAAGCTAGACAATCAAAACACCTCACCGTTGCATAAAGTTGTATTTACTTGACCACATGGGCTCATATTCCTTGTGACCGGCGACCGTCACAATCACCTTGCCTGAGTAACTAGCCTGCTACTCTCCTCATCTTCTCTGTGCTATGATGCAAACTTAAGCACATGGCCTCTGCAGTCAGAGGTACTTGGGTTCAAATCCCACTTCAACCCCTTTCTCACAATGGAATCTTGGATGAATTCCTTTACATCGCCTCTCTAAATATTGGATCTAAATATCTAGATTTAATATCTAAATAAATGGATCATCTGTAAACTGATTATCATAGAAATAAGGGGTAATGTTGAATGATTGTCATGTGTCAGATACTGGTATTAATGTTCTCATTAAATCCTAATAACTCAATGAGGCAGTTCTGTCATTGTCCCCATTCCACAGATGAGGAAACTGAGGTACAAAAAGGCTAAGTGAGTTTGGGGGTCACATAGGTAGGGAGTAGCAATGCCAGGATTTTACCCCAGACCTGTCTGACTCTCAGAGCCTAACAGCCTATGCTCTTCGCTACTTGGTTATGGTTTTTAGTATAATATAATACTTCACATGGTTACAGTGAGGATTAAACTTAAAAATAAGGAAAAATATAAATAAATGCATGAATCATCAGCGTATAATGTGACCCTGTAGAACTAAACAAATAAAGATATCTGATCCCTCTCATCTCATCTGATTCTTTATAATTGAAAAAAAAAATCGCCCCAGTAGACAAGCACCAAAATATTCACATGTCTCCATGACTTTTACAAGATTATTCTACTGTGAGGGCAAGAGACCAAATAATATTACTCACAAAAGAAGTTTGCTTAGCATTCTTTTTCCTCTTATCCAACTCCTTTTCTAAGGTACATGGGGACATTTTGCGGTACTTCTTAAGAAATATCTCAAATACAATAGCATTAACTTATATATGTATTTTAAAATCACTTAGCAACTTTAAAACTTGTTAGAGAAACGCCCCTGCAGAGCAAAGTATGACAGGCAGTGCCGCGGTGGCAGTGGCGACTAGAAATGATTCATTTGCAGAGCGTGACTTACAGCCTGGAGTTGGTGCCGCCAGAGTGTATTATGCACATGCCACAGGATAGACTTTCTTGCTAGGGAAGAAATAAAAAATCTTGTGTCTCTGAGCTCTAGCATGGCTCGTACCCCTTTAATATGTGACAGAGTTACCGTGTCCTCAATTTTACATGTTACCTCTGAATGTCAGGCAGTACTCTGGAAACGTCTGGCAGAATCTGCACGCACCCCAAGCAGGAGGCATGTCACTCAGGACAAATGTTTTCAGGTTTCATTCCCAGGGAAAGGCTGTTACATTTCCTTGGGGAATGAGCTAAACTTTTTAGTTGCAAGAAGCAAAGCTAAAAATAAAAACGTTCCTGGAGAATAAATGGAAACAGGCGGTACAAGGACCCTAGATGCGTTTAAAGACAAGGCACTGTTTCAAACGAAAATGAGCTGTCCTTGTCCTCGTGGGTCGAGGACCAGGGGAAAGATGACCAGAATCCTCACCACCTGGCCAGAGAGTGCGTATCATGGGGGATCCCATCACCTCGTTCTGATAACGGTTGAATTTGTGACTCTCACTCCTTAGTTCTTGCCGTAGTAAGGGGCTCTGGAGGAATAAAAAGTTGTGTCTTAAATACTCCCTTTACTCTTTCTGGAGAAGCAGAGGTGGGTGGCTGAACTTCCCAAGTAAAGAGAGGCTAATTTCCACCTTCAAAAGGATCATTATGCACAAATAATCTTCCCGCTTAGTCCAGAAACTTCAATGCGGTCAACTGGAGTTCTCGCCATCAGCTGGAATCAAACAGATCAAAAGCAGAACTACATAGCTCCCTTCCCCTTTCCCAGTGCCCACCTTCGGTTTGCGTTTCTGGCTTGTCATTTTATAAGGTACGACAGGAAAGAGAAATGGTAACCTTAAAATGTAACATGGGGAAAGTGAACATGATAAATCTTACTCAGTGCACCAATTCATGCCACACATATTTGGTCTCTGCTTGCCATGGATCTTGCGTACCGATCTTACTGTGACGTGGGCCACAGCTGGGACCCCTGGCCTCACGCAACTCACCGTCCAGTGGGAGAGAGAACAGAACTAGAGTCCTGTGCGCTAAGTGCTTTGAAGGAAAACAGTGCAGGGAAGAGAAGCAGAGAGGGACGCAATGGGGGTGCTAGGGTTAGGTTAGGGGTAGGGTCTCACCGAAAGGTACATTTTGGCTTGAAAGACCAAAAGGAAAAGTACAACAGGGCGAGGGATGGACAAGTGTGCCAGTTCTGAAGTGGAAGGAGCTTGTCACGTTTGAGAAGCAGCAAGAAGGTCAGGGGTGAGGTGGCGGAGTGGGGAGGTGGCGGAGATGCTCTGACAGGGAGGCCGGGCTCGGGACTCGATGGCAGACCGAATATTCACCATCTCCTCTGTGGCTGAGCTGATCCTTCGTTCGCTCTTCCTCCTCTATGTAGAGATGTACGGTCTCTGGGACCAGGGCCACTGTTATCTGTCTGCTTTATGCGCCTGGGTGGAAGCACTTCCGCCTGAGGGGAAAAGATAAAGCACTAAAAATAGACACCCCGAAGCCGTAAACCAGAACGACAGAGCCATTATTACTGCCGGGTATGCACCAGAAAGCCGGCTTTAGGCCTGCACCGCGTTGCTGCATGGGTGGGTAATGAACTATTATTCTGCTTCTGAACTCAGCACTCCAACATTTATGGTTTAAAATTACTGTAACCTTTGAGACGGAAACAGCCTGGTGTCCTTCCAAAGAAATTCTATTACCACAAATATGCATTTACAAAGTGTGTTTTCCCCTCACATTCTCTATCAGATAAAGTGAAGTCTTTAGAAGACGACTCGATGAAGAAGGAGCCTTATAAAAATGTGCATAGTGATGCGAGACCTTGGGCTGCCCTTTCTGACCAGAGGGCGATGCCGCCATATGGCTGTGCTCCAAATGGGGGCCTCGGCTCCAAACGAGGGCCTCTCTGCACACCCCCTTTCCAGGTCAGGGCTGCATTCAGCACCCTGGGAGCCTTGGAGTCCCTGCTCCGAGACATCCACAGCACTCGTCCATAAACGCACCTCATTGTCAGAACTGCATTGCCTATAGAAGCGTCATAAACATTTTGGGAAATGATATTTTTTCCTCAAACATTTAGACTTAATGGAAATTTCGGAATAGGAGAAAATTGAAACTTTGAGTCGTGTCCTTACGAAAACTCTCTCCCCTTAATGAAAAAGTGCCCTATAAAGCTAATGTTTTTCTATCACCGGTTACAGCTCGTTCCCGAACTGTTGAAGTCTGAGACTTCTGGGCTGTGAGATTGCTGTTGAGTAGGAAAGGCCCCCAACCAGGCGCCCTGCCCTCATCCTGGCACAGTCGCTGACGGCCTACCTGTCCTCCGGCCATCCTGGGCAAGACGCTGAGGGCACCCTGAGACACTGACAGGTTTGCTCGGTCCCCTTCCACAGTTGTTGTGAATGTACAAATGAATAAATGAATATTTTCCTCTTCTGAGCCTTCCCCCAGCAGCCTGGCAGACTGGAATCGGGTCCCTCTCCCTGGTGTCCTGTGCAGGCTTGAACCACTCTCTTGACCTGAGCAGTTTATTCTTGTGCCACAACCCCAGACCTGCCTGTCCACAGCCAGCTCTTCAGGTCAGCTACCCTGAGCTACAACGTCTTTCTTTCTTTAATTTGTCAGAGCAGTTAGCCCATTGTCTATCAGTAATAGTTTGCTTTATAAATAGGTTGAATCCAGTATATCAATGATTCAACAATTCAGCTTTACAATCTAGCATGCATTTGCTAATTAGGAGAAAGATGATGTGTTGCTACAAATCTAGTAGCTGAACTATCCTAACCAGTTCTCCTCTCCATCTGTCTCTCCACGGATGACTAGTAGAACTTTTGGCAGTGATAGAAATGCTGTGTGTTTGTGCTGGCTAATACCATTGCCAGCAGCTTCCCAGGGTCACGGAGCACCCGAAGTGTGGCTGCTGCAACTGAGGAACTAAGTTTTAAATTGTATTTAATTTTAATTAATAAAAATTTAAGTAGCCACAAGCTTAATGGTTCATGTACTAGACAGCGCAAATCTATACTGAAGTCACAAAAATATTTTTAGGAGCTGAGGAAAGCACTGGCCAGGTAACTCAGCTGGTTAGAGCATCGTTTCTACACACAAAGGTTGCAGGTTCAATCCCCAGTTAGGACACATACAAGAAGCAACAATGAATGCGTAAGTGATTGGAACAATAAATAGATGTTTCTTGTATGTGCTCTCTCTCCCTTCCTCTCATAAACTTTAAAAAACATTTTAGAAGGGGGCCTCTCTGCTATATAAGTTGTGAAGTTGGCTTTATGTTGAGCTCTAATTTCTGTAGCCATCAATTTCCTTTTTAAATAGTCTACACAGAGCAGACTAGACACCTACTTATTGGTTTCAAGTACTGTCCCTGTGGTGGTTAGCAAAGACAATATTTCAGAGGTGAAATATCTTCCTACAGCTAAAGCTTCCATTTTCAGGGGCAACATTTTGAGCATTTTAATGATCACCAATTCTCAGAAACGACTTCGAAAATACTGTGACTCCTTAGACATCACTGCAAGTGAAGAGAACTTAAATGATTTGCCAGCGATGCCACGGGGTCAATGCTCTTATAGGAACTGAGGAAGAAATATTTGAGCCTGAGAGTCAAACAGTATTTTCAAGTGAATTCCATTTTTATCTTCTCTGGGAGGAAGTCACACGTGGAGAGCATTCAGATGTACATCTTTGTGACTACATTCTTTCTTTCAAAAGAACAGTCAAATTTAAAAGCCGTGGTATTTTTACATAAGGCCGCTTCAGCATATGAAACAGAAGCCATGATTGAAAACAGCAAACAAAGGTGGACAAAATACCCAGAGCCCACAAGAAGCTTATCATATGATGAGACTTGGGTTTGACAAGAGCACAGTAAATTCAGGATCGGCTGTAGGAAGAGTGACCATGCTCAATGAGAGTCTCCGAACCTGGACACGTCGACTGTGAGAAGGGGCACTCCTAGTAACTACCCCGGGTAATCTAGGTGGGAACTGGAGTGAACGCAGATGTATGGTCACCCAAACCTTTTGGGAAAACGTGTTCTCGGTCAACATTTATTCTTTGGCAGCAATTATTAATGGTTCTAACAATCCTGCTCCTACAAAATGGCTGGCTCCTTCCAAAAACTTGTGTTTTCAGAATTTCCAGGAACTGGGCTTTGAAAAGTCACTAACAGCTCCAAAAGTCCCGGATGCAGCTGCCTTTTGAGGAATGACCTTCATAACTGTGAAGCTCTGTGTCCCAGTTTGTGGTAGGCAGGAACTGGGCGGGGATTTTAGATCGAGGGTCCACAAATTCTTTTCTGTAGAAGGTCAGATAGTAAAAATATTGCATGCAGTGGCATATGGTCTTCTTTGCAGCTACTTGGCTCTGTTTGTAATATGAAAGCACCGCAGGCGTTACGTGAATGAAAGGGTGTGACTGTGTTCCAATAAAACTTTATTTACAAAAACAGGCTGGGAGCCCTTTGATCTGGAAGAGACCCTGTCAAGAGAGACATAGAAGTCAGACCACATTAAGTTTCCCTATATTGCCATAAGCTCCTGCTCACGCACATACAACCTCCTTTCTTCCTTCCTTTCGTCCTCCATTCCTCCCTTTCTCCTTCCCTTCTTCGTCCTGTCCTCATTTTATCTCTCCTTCATTCATTAAACAAATATATATTAAGAACCAGCTCTACACCAGCAACTGGAATTTCAGAGATAAATATGATTCTTCCTGATTTTTCTTTGGATACACTTCCAGCATGCTGGGTAAACGTATCTGACTTGGCTCTGTGTTGGAGAAAAAGGGCCAAGGCCATCAGGCTGTGGAAGCAGAGACAGCGCCAGACCCCCTGCCTGACCCAGCCCGCGGCGCCCCCTGCACTGCCGTGCCCGGCACGTGTTGGTGTGATCAAGAGAAACAGCAGGCCAACGTCGACCCACTTTTATTAGCCCCTGTTGTAACTCACAGTCTACGCAGAGCAGCATTTCCTCAGTCTCCCCCTTCACTTCTCTGAACTTGATCGTAAGTTCTCAAAGAAATGAGTGTGACATCTGCAGCCCTGTACCTTCTTCTAAGTTTGCAAGGCAGTGTCAAAGAATATCTCACCATTGTCCTGGCATTTATGAGACTATCTGTTATTCAGCATAGGAAATATTTGTTCAACTTAGCCTAAGTACAGAATTAATTAGGATATTATATAGAATAAAATGCCAGATTTTGCATGAACACATTCCATAGTTCTTATTTAATCCTCGTTAAAACCATGTGATTGTGGAGAAATAAAATTTCCCCGGATTTGTCAGTGCTCTTGTGAAAAGCTCTCTCTTCCTGAGATGTCTTTCCCTTGATAAGAAGAGAAAAATCATTTCTCCCCATCCCTCCCCGTGGAGTGTCCAGCTGCTCACGCAGGACTGCGGACCTGGCTTCATCGCATGGCTGTGGGGTGAGGACTAAGGAAGGGGGAGGCCAGATTGCTTGTTACTTAGTGTGACATTAAAAGAAATCTGTCTCTGACCTAGCGTACATTCAAGATAAAATTAATACGAATATTAGAAATTCACCCATGAGACAAATTCTTCAAACAGATGAGAAGATGGATGTGTCCAAGCACATGTGGAAGTTTAACAGACCAGGTATGGAAACTGAAATCCCTGCTGTCTTAACCCACGTGGCCGCTGCAGCAAACCCCCAGGCTGTGTACAAGACTCCAGAATGTTATTTCTCACAGTCTGTGGGCTAGGGAGTCCCAGATCAAGGTCCTGGCGGGTTCAGTGTCTAGTGAGAACCTGCTTCCTTGTTGATGGCTCTCTTCTCACTGTAGCCTGGAAAGCGGGGAGGGGGAAGGGAGCCTTCTTTGGCAGCTTTGAGAAAGACACTAATCCCACTCAGAAAGGCTCCACCCTTATGACCTCCCAGTGCCCCACCTCCTAACACCATCTTTGGGGGTTAGGTTTCAACAGATGGATTGGGCGGGGCGGGACACAAACATGCAACCCTAGCACCTCCTGACACCGAGATTGCACTGTCTTTGCTCTTGGTTGTCTAAGTGACGGGACAGTTCCTGAACCAGCTTCCTCTTGGCTCCAGTTGCCTGCTCTTGACCCAGGGCTTGAGCCCCCTTGACCCCCACTTGTCCCCCACTTTCTCCTCCAGTCAGTCCTTCAGGCCCTATCGGCTGCTCTTCGGTCTCAGGAGCACCTGCACCTGCGTCCTTCCTGGGTCACTCACGTTCTCAGGCCTCGCAGGGGCGGAACTGGCCCAGCTACGGTGCCCTCTTCTCCGCGTTGTTACACTTCCCTCCTTTACAGAAACGAGGGTCAGTCACCCATCAGTCTTCATTCAGCACAAGCCTTTGCTGCTCTTGTCTCTGCTTGCTTGCTCACTCTTTGTTAAGCCTTCCCTTGCCCCCCGGCTTGTTCCGCCCTTCGCGGCGCTGGTCCTCAGCATCTTACCCACAATTCCATACCAGAGTGTCCTCGTCCCTGAGATTTCCCTGTCGATTGCGTGGTTGGTCTTTACCCATTTGACAGCCAAACTCGCCTGATCTGAACTCATTTGGGGGCACAGCCTGGCCCAAGCTAATCAGACGCTCTTTGGATATCATTTCTCCAACCTGGTGTGAACATTCATACATTCCATGGCAGCCCCTTAAAATGCCAACCTCTAAATTGCCTCTGATGCCCTGGCGGTGGGAAGGGGGCTCTGCAGTCTATACTATGAGCTCCATATTACCATTCTAAAATGATAAAAAAAAATATTTTGACTTGTAATGTTTCTACCAGTCACTTATACTCAACTTAAAGAAACAAGTGTGAGTTAATACTTAACTCATATTACATTTATTTTTAAAGAGAAGCAACTGTCTTGTTATAAAGTTAATTATAAACCACAGTTAATGGTCTTTTTTTCAACATAATAAAGAAACATAATTGAAATGTGTCTCCTTGGGAAAACATATACATTAATTGTTTTGGACCACAAATTTCCCTAAAGCAAAATTCTAGCATAGTCAAATTTATTTTCCTATGCTTGTTCAGTAATCTCGAGCATTTCATTCAGAGCATGAGCAAATATTGACTGCCCACTATGGAAGATAATTAGAAAAAGGTGGGACCTGGGAGTCGGGGCGGGAACGGAGCCTGAGCACCTGGGGAAGCGGGAGTAGCGTCTGGCTGGCCGGAGGGACGGGCAGCACCGCTTCTTGGGTGGCGGAGGAGCGGACGCTGGGTCCCGCAGGGGGAGCGGGTGGAGTCAAATTCAGCAACGCTGCTGTGTTCTAGACCCTCCGGTGAGTAGCCTGTGTTCAGGGGTTTAAAGTACACCCTGTTTACTGTTAAGATAGGTGCGTTAAATACGATAACGCCAGCGTGTTATCTGCGGCATGAAGTTACTCTGCCGCCATTGCAGTGGAGTTGGACTAGGGAGACTGAC